>CM053745.1:64209337-64232935 GCA_028658305.1 Pachyuromys duprasi | reverse complement strand
AATCACTATTCCTAATTGTCTAAGAAAGCGCCAAATTGATTTCCAGAGTGGTTGTACAAGTTTGCATTCCCACCAGCAATGGAGGAGGGTTCCTCTTTCTCCACAGCCTCTCCAACATGCGTTGTCACTAGAGTTTTAGCTATTCTGGAGGGTGTAATTCCCCCAACTCTTTCACAAAACTTTCCAAGCTCTGCCTGATGGTTGACCTCTCAGAAGATAGTTATGCTAGGCTCCTATCTGCAAGTATAGCAGAGTATCATTAATAATGTCAAGGGTTAGCTCACTCACGTGGGGTGGGTTTCAAGTTGGGCCAGTCATTGTTTGGCTCTTCCCTCAATCTCTGTTTCATCTTTAATCCTGCACACCTTGTTAGCAGGGTAAATTTTGAGTTGAAGGTTTTGTGGGCGGGTTGGGATCCTACTCCTTCCACTGGAATTCCTGCCACTTCAGGAATGGAAGGGGAGGAGGACCTCCCCTATCAGCAGACTTGGAGAGGGGCATGGGAGGAGATGAGGGAGGAAAGGTGGGATTGGGAGGGCATGATGGAGGGAGTTACAGCTGGCAAACAAAGTGAATAAAATGTAACTAATATAAAAAATAAAAATTTAATTAAAAAAAGTGTTTCTTAGCTTTTGAATGGACTAGGACCCTTAGGCTTCAGTGACATAGGCTAATGCTGGAAGTCTTAGCACAAAAATTTAAAAGTTGTTATTTTCTACACTTACAGATTATAATCATCTACTTAACATACCTTAAAATGGTGGATTCTATTGAGGCTGACATTAAGTATAATAGTGAGGAAAATTAAATCAAAGAGGTAAGGTAACTAAGCAGAAATAGAACAGAGCCACAACTGAATTTCAGGTCACTATACTATGGATTCACTTCTGGCAACACATATTTTCTGTGCTAGGGGTTGTGTTGATAGCTACTTTTTTGTCTTTTCTATTCTAACAAGCTGTTTCCCTGTAGCAGTTTTGCTATCATACAGACACTTTTCTTTGTAGAAAAGCACTTCTTTAATGCCAATTTCCTAATTTTTATGGTAAAATCTCCAGATGAAGAGTCTACACTTCGATGAGTCTGTCACACTTTTTATCAATTAGACATGAAAACTGAACTTGAACCATAATGTGTTTAATTCTGTATTTCAGGTACCTCATACTCACCAAGTTAAGTTTTATTTATTCATTTAGTTATTTTATTGGCATATTGTCAATGTATATACTATTGCGTATTATAAGGATATTTTTATACATGTCTAATCTACATTAACCATACCTCTCCCATTTTATTTCTTTTTCCTACCTTCGTTTATTAGTCCCTTTGTTTCCCTAAGGAGCTTTACTTCTACTTTCATGTCTTGTATGCATGCTTCTATGTATTTATATAAAATCAAGACTATATCTTAAAGGAAACTCCCAGTACCTGTTTTTCTGAGTCTGGCATATTTCACATTATATAATGATCTCCAGTTAAATCCATTTGCCTCAAATGACATAATATTGATACTGAGGCTGATTCCAAAGTTTATATATTTCTATTTTACCACCATACTTCTTAAAGATGTTATAAGAAGAGTTTTATAAAAGTCCTTTGTTGGGGCTCAAGAAAATAGTTTTTTTTTAATTTAACTCAATAATACTTTTGGCTTTCAGATCTTTGCTTTAAATTTTGAGTCTTCATATAACAATGATGCTGTCTGATTTCAGGGTGCATGTGTATCCATCAACACAGCATCATTGTGAGCTACTGTCCTCATGACCTAGAACAATGATAAGACAAGCTAACTATATATATATATATATATATATATATGGTATAATTCAGTATGAGCCAGTGGTAATGAGATTATATCAATATTTGTGTTAGGTTGTTGAAGCTTGCACTATGTATTTTTGGGACGCTCAGGATATTAAAATATTAGGAAATCGAAAAGTTTGTGATGCAATTCTTAAAAGTGCTCAGTATCTTTTGACCTACAATAATATGAAAGTGACTTCATTTGCTAGCAGTTTTCTGTATTCCAAGGAATTTTGTAGAATTTTAAAAATAATTTTACTTTATGCTTATTATGCACGTTAAGCAATCAAGGAAGCTGAGTTGCATAGTTTTATCTGACATACCCTGATGTGCATTGCTGATGTTCACTTTTTTGAGGTCTGCTTGATTTTAAAGCCTCAGTGCTCATAACTTACCATGAGCCAATTCTTCCCATTCTGTGCATGTACTCATTCTCCATACACTTAAAGGCATATTTGCATATTTACTGTTTTAGATTCTAGGAAAACAACAGAGAATAAAAGTAAATGACCTTATCTCATAGAGCTGTTGTGTTTATAGGGGTGACAAGAAGTAAGGCTGTGAGGAAATTTCATGGTATGCCATGGCAGTGGGAACTTTAAAGAGCAATACAGCAGAGAAGTTAGAGTAAGAGGTTTACCACTCTAGGAAGCGTGGTCAGTAAGGCCTGGTCAAGAAGCTCACATTTTCTAAACAAGGACCATGCATGGAGATAACCTAGAACCCTTACCCTGAAGTAGTCCATGGCAGCTCAGTGTCCAAGAGGGTTCCTCAGTAATAGGAACAGGGACTGACTCTGACATGAACTCAGTGGCTGGCTCTTTGATCACCTCCCTCTGAGGTGGGAGCAGCCTTGCTAGTCCACAGAGGAAGACAATGAAGCCAGTCATGATGAGATCTGATAGACTAGGGTCAGGTGGAAGAGGAGGAGGACCACCCTTATCAGTGGACTTGGAGAGGGGCATAGGAGGAGATGAGGGAGGGAGGAGATGAATGGGAGGGAATGACGGAGGGGGCTACAGCTGGGATACAAAGTGAATAAACTGTAATTAATAAAAATAAAATAAAATTTAAAAAGGTCACATTGGAGCAAAGGCATAGGCAGAAGTGAGTTTAGTGGAACTGGAATCCTGTTGGATATGGTTTCAATTAAAAATAAAAAAATGGAAAAATAAGCACCAGCAATTACTTACCAAGCCAGGGAACGTAGTCTATTAGGCATGGGTCAGAGGGGTCACAGCAAGACAGAGACTGTGCCAAGTTTATTGCAAGCAATCAGATTTTTTATGCCCTTATCAAAAACAGAATGCAATGATTGTTACTGGGAGAATACAGTGATAGTTGCCAGGACACATTGAGTTTTGCAAGCTGTACAGGGTATACAAGATCAATGTCTAATAATATTGTCTTGTCAAACTCCTATATAGTTCCCTGAATTCAAGGGAATGCAGAGGTATACAGTTGGTCTCCATGTCTTCACTGCCAGAAGGAGTGCCTCAGTTTCTTAGGAACTGAAACCAGGAACCATAAACTTTAACCTGAAGAGCATATGGTACATGCCTCTCAAGGAAGCTAGACCAGGCCAACTCCACAATTCTTCTCAGGAAGAAATTGGAGAGTTGAGTATTAAAAGTGTGATTCTGTTAGCAAAGTGTAGGATCCTCTAGGTTTATTCAGTTTTGACATATTGAGATATTACAGCATGGTTAATTTGCAAATAGTCTTAGTGTATTAGAGAAAAAAATGAGAGAGAAGGAAAAGGAGGAGGAGGAAGAAGAGAGGAGTAGAGAGGGGAAGAAAGGAAAGGAGGAGGAGAGGAGAGGAAAAGAGAAGACAAGACAAGGAAAGAAGACAAAAGAAGAGAAGACATATAGCCATATTCTTGAGTACATTTGCAACAGGATCAGGTTCACAGTGTAGGATGTTCACTTAGAGAAGAAAATAGAAAGCTTTGTTGTAAGCTGAAGGGAGACAGAGAGTCAGCACAGATACTGGTGTGTGAAGAAAGGGATTGTGAGCATTCATTCTGGTGGTTCCTACCACAGAGGGCCTCTGAAAGACTCTACTCAGCAGTGTATCAAAGTAGATGTTGAGACTCATAACCTTTGGGCAGAGTGCAGGGAATCCATGGAAGAAGGGTAAGACCTGGAGAGGACAGGAGCTCCACAAGGAGAGCAACAGATCCAAAATATCTGGGCACAGGAGTCTTTTCTGAGACTGATACTGAGGGAGTGAGGGTGAGGTTGGGAGGGAATGAAGGAGGGGGCTACAGCTGGGATACAAAGTAAATAAACTGTAATTAATATAAAAATGAATGAATTTTCTATAAAAATTAATAAAAGAGAGATGTGCTACAGGCTCCTGTCCTGTTACCTGTTTTTTCTTAGTATGTTTATCTTATATTATATGTCTCATATCCACTTATAAGTGAGTATATACCGTGTGTGTCTTTCTGCTTCTGGGATACCTCACTCAGGATCCCACCAATTACCTGCAATTTCATAATTTCCGTGTTTTAATTGCTGAGTGGTATTCCATTCTGTAAATGTACCACAATTTCTGTATCCATTCCTCAGCTGAAGGACATCTGGATTGTTTCCAGGTTCTGGCTATTATGAATAAAGCTGCCACGAACATGGTTGAGCAAAAGTCCTTGTTGTTTACTTGAGCATATTTTTGATAAATGCCTAGGAGTGGTATAGCTGGATCTTTTAATGTATTTTTTAATTAAATTTTTATTTTTTATATTAATTACAGTTTATTCACTTTGTATCCCAGCTGTAGCACCCTCCCTCATTCCCTCCCAACCCCACTCTCCCTCCCTCATCTCCTTTCATTTCCCTCTCCAAGTCCACTGATAGGGGAGGTCCTCCTCCCCTTCCATCTGACCCTAGCCTATCAGGTCTCATCAGGACTAGTTACATTGTCCTCCTTTGTAGCCTGGCAAGACTGCTCCCACCTCAGGGTGGTGGTGGTCAAAGAGCTTGCCACCTAGTTCATGTCAGAGACAGTCCCTGTTCCCATTACTAGGGAAAACACTCGGATAGTGAGCAGCCATGGGCTACATCTATGAAGGGGTTCTAGGTTATATCCACGAATCATCTTTAGTTGGAGTGTCAGTCTCAGAAAGACCTCTGTGCTCAGATATTTTGGTTCTGTTGCTCTCCTTGTGGAGAGCCTGTCCTTTCTAGGCCCCACTCTCTTCCCCTTCTTTCACAGGTTTCCCTGCACTCTGTCCAAAGTTTGGCTCAGAGTCTCAGCATCTGCTTTGATACACTGCTGGGTAGAGTCTTTCAGAGGCTCTCTGTGGTAGGCTCCTGTCCCGTTCCCCTTTTTCTCCTTCTACCAATGTCCATTCTGTTTGTCTTTCTGAGTGAGGATTGTTCATCTTACCCAGGGAACTTCTTCTTGCTTAGCTTCTTTAGGTGTACAGATTTTAGTATGTTTATCTTATATTATAAGTCTAGCATCCACTTAAAAAGTGAGTATATACCGTGTGTGTCTTTCTGCTTCTGGGATACATAACTCAGGATGATCCTTTATAGTTCCCACCATTTGCCTGCAAATTTCATGATTTCCTTGTTTTTAATTGCTAAGTATTATTCATTTGTGTAAATGTACGACAATTTGTTTCCATTCCTCTGTTGAGGGACATCTGGGTTTTTTCCATGTTCCGCTATTACAAATAAAGCTGCTCTGAGCATGGTTGAGCAAATGTCCTTGTTTTGTACTTCAGCATATTTTCGGTATATCCCTAGGAGTGGTATAGCTGGATCTTGAGGAAGTACTGTCCTTAATTGTCTAAGAAATCATCAGATTCATTCCCAATGTACAAGTTTACATTCCCACCAGCAATGGAGGAGGGTTCCCCTTTCTCTACATCCTTTCCAACACTAGTTGTCACTTGAGTTTTTGATCTTAGCCATTCTGATGGGTGTAAGGTGAAATCTCAGGGTCATTTTGATTTACATCTTCCTGATGACTAAAGACATTGTGTATTTATTTAAGTGTTTCTCTGCCATTCTATGTTCCTTTACAGAGAATTCTCTGTTTAGTTCTGTATCCCATTTTTAAATTGGATTTCTTGATTTTTTTTTTTTTGCTTTTTAACTTCATTAGTTCTTTATATATTCTGAATATTAGCCCTCTGTCAGATATAGGGTTGTTGAAGATCCTTTCCCAGTCTGTAGGCTGTTGTTTTGTTCTGATGACAGTGTCCTTTGCTTTACGGAAGCTTTTCAGTTTCATGAGGTCCCATTTATTGATTGTTGATCTTAGAGCCTGTGCTGGTGGTGTTCTGTTCAAGAAGGTGTCTCCTGTGCCAATGAATTCTAGGCTTTTCCCGCCTTTTTCTCCTAACTGATTTAGAGTGTCTGGTTTTATGTTGAGGTGTTTGATCCACTTGGACTTTAGTTTTGTGCAGGGTGATAATTATGTATCTATTTGCATTTTTCTCCATGTAGACATCCACTTAGACCAGCACCATTTGAGGAAGATTCTGTCTTTTTTCCATTTTATGGTTTTAGCTTCTTTTTCAAAAATCAAGTTGGTGTGTGGATTTATTTCTGGGTCTTCAGTTCCATTGATCCACTATTGTGTTTCTATGCCAATACCATGCAGTTTTTATTACTATTGCTGTGTAGTACAGCTTGAGATCAGGAATGAAGATACCTCCTGATGATCTGCTATTGTCAAGGATCATTTTGGAAATTCTGGGTCTTTTGTTTTTCTGTATGAAGTTGAGAATTGTTCTTTCAAGGTCTGTAAAGAACTGTGTTGGTAGTTTGATGGGAAGACTGCTTTTGGCAGGATGGTTATTTTCACTATGTTAATCCTACCAGTCCATGGACATGGGAGATCTTTCCATTTTCTGATATCTTCTTCAGTTTCTTTCTTCAGAAAACTTTCTTGAAGTTTTTTTTTCTTTCAAATAGGTCATTTACTTCCTTGGTTAGAGTCACACCAAGGTACTTTATGCTATTAGTGATTATTGTGAAGGGTGTTGTTTTCCTAATTTCTTTCTTGGCCTTTTTATCTTTTGTGTATAGGAGGGCTTTTGATTTTTTTGAGTTAATTTTGTATCCAGCCACTTCTGCTGAAGGTGTTTATCAGCTAAAGGAGTTCTCTGGTTGAATTTTGGGGGTCACTCATGTATACTATCATATCATCTGCAAATAGTGATACTTTGACTTCTTCCTTTCTGATTTGTATCCCCTTGATCTCCTTTAGTTGTTTTATTGCTCTAGCTAGGACTTCAAGTACTATGTTGAAGAGATATGGAGAGAGTGGGCAGCCTTGCCTTGTCCCTGATTTCAGTGGGATTGATTTAAGTTCCTCCCCAGTGAATTTGATGTTGGCTATAGGCTTGCTGTATATTGTCTTTACTGTGTTTAGGTATGTGCCTTTTATCCCTTATTTCTCCAATGCTTTAAACATGAATGGGTGTTGGATTTTTTCAAATGTTTTTTCAGCATCTAAGATGATCATGTGATTTTTATCCTTCACTTTGTTTATATGGTGGATTACATTGATGGATTTCCATATAGTGAACCACCCCTGCATGACTGGGATAAAGCCTACTTGGTCATGGTGGATGATATCCTTTATATCATTTTGGGTTCAGTTTTCAAGTATTTTGTTGAGTATTTTTCCATCAATGTTCATAAGAGAGACAGGTCTGAAGTTCTCTTTTTTTGTTGTGTCTTCATGTGGTTTAGGTATCAAGGTGACTCATAGAATGAGTTTGGTAATGATCGTTCTGTTTCTATTTTGTGGAACAGTTTGAAGGGAAATGGAGTTAGCTCTTCTTTGAAGGTCTGGGAGAATTCTGAGCTGAAGCCTTCTGGCCCTGTGTTTTTTTAATTTTTAATTTTTTTATTTGTGGAAGGGAGACTTTTGATGACTTCTATTTCCTTGGGGGATATAGGACTATTTCGTATATTTACCCGATCTTGATTAAATTTTAGTAAATGGAATCTAGCAAGGTAATGGTTTCATTGATTCTTTCAATTGTTTTATTTGTTTCTAATTTATTGATATCAACTATGAGCCATCTACTCCTTTTTGGTGCATCTGCCTCTTATTTTTCTAGGGCTTTCGGGTGAACCATTAAGTTGCTTGTATGAGATGTTTTAAGTTTCTTCTTGAAGGCACTTAGTGCTCTGAACTTTTCTCTTAGCATTGCTTTCATTGTGTCGCATAAGTTTGGGTGTGTTGTGCCTTCATTTTCATTGAATTCTAGGAAGTCTTTGATTTTTTTGTTTATTTCTTCCCTAACTCAGCTGTCTTTGAGTAGTGAGTTGTTTAGTTTCCTTGTGCATAGGCTTTTTGCTATTTCTGTTGTTGTTGAGGTCCAGCTTTTGTCCATGGTGGTCAGATGGGATACAAGGGATTATTTCAATATTCTTGCATCTGTTGGGGACTACCTTTTGACTAAGTATATGGTCTGTTTTGAAGAAGGTTCCATGAGGTGCTGAAAAGAAGGTATACTCTTTTGAATTCGTGTGAAAAGTTCTGTAGACATCTCTCAGGTCCATTTGATTTAGGACCTCTGTAAGTCCTTTTATTTCCCTATTTAGCTTCTGTTTAGATGATTTGTCCCTTGGTGGGAATGGAGTGTTGAAGTTTCCCAATATTAAGGTGTTGGGATTGATGTGTGATTTCACTTTAATTATCTTTCCTTTACAAATATAGGTGCTCCTTGGTATATACTCACTTATATAGACCTATAGGATAGCATGGACATGCTGAAATCTATACACCTAGGGAAGATAAGCAAGAAGGAGGACCCAGGGTGGGATGATCAATCCTCGCTTAGATGGACAAATGGGATGGGCATTGAATGTAGGAGAAAACAAACAACAGGACAGGAGCCTGCCATAGAGGGCCTCTGAAGGACTCTAACTAACAATGTATCAAAGCAGATATTAAGACTCACAACCAAGCCATCGCCAGAGTGCAGGGAATCATATGAAAAAAGGGGAGTTAGTAAGACTTGGCGAGGACAAGAGCTCCACAAAGACCAAATAGATCAGGGCACAGGGGTCTTCTATGAGACTGTTTCTCCAACCTAGGACCGTGTATGGATGAAAACTATAACCCCTGCTCGGATGTGGCCCATGGTAGCTCAGTACCCAACTGGGTACCCTAGTAAGGGGAACAGGGACTATTTGGGTCATGAACTCAATGGCTGGCTTGTCGACCCCCCCCCCCCAAGGGAGGAGCAGCCTAGCTAGATCCTAGAAGAGGACATTGCAGCCAGCCCTGAAGAGACATGATAAGCTAGGGTCAGATGGAAGCGGGGGAGGTCCTCCCCTATCAGTGGACTTGGAGGGGGGGCAGGGAGAAGATGAGGGAGGGATGGGGAGAGTGGGAGGGAATGAGGGAGGGGGATACGGCTGGGATACAAAATACATGACCTGTGATTAATATAAAAATAAATAAATTATTAAAAAATACACATGTAGGTGCTCTTGCATTTGGGACATAGATGTTCAGAACTGTGAGGTCCTCCTGGTGGATTTTTTCTTTGATGACAATGAAGTGTCCCTCCTCATCTTTTTTGAGTACTTTTGGTTGAAAGTCTATATTATTAGATGTTAGGATAGCTACCCTAGCTTGTTTTCTCTGTCCATTTGCTTGAAAAACATTTTTCCAGCCCTTTACTCTGAGGTGTGTTTATCTTTTTCGCAGAGGTGTGTTTCTTGGATGCAGCCGAGCTGTTGGATCCACCTTTTGCAACCATTCTGTTTGTGACTTTTTACTGGAGAGTTGAGTCCATTGATGTTAATAGATAATAGTGACCAATGAATGTTAGTTCCTTTTATTGTGGAGTTGGTGGTGTTACTATGATACATTGATTAGTTTCTTTTATTTTTTTGTTGTGAAGTTATCTGTATTCTGTGTTTTCTTGGGTGTAGTTGTTTTCGTTGGATTTGCGTTTTCCTTCTGTATTTTCTGTAGGGCAGGGTTGCTGTGTAGATATTGTTTAATTAGTTTTGTTATGGAATATTTTGTTTTCTTCATCTATGTTGATTGAAAGCTTTGCTGGGTATTGTAGTCTGGGTGGGCATCTGTGGTCCCTTAAATTCTATATGACATCTAGGGTCTAGGCCCTTCTGACTTTCATAGTTTCTGTTGAGAAGTCTGGTGTGATTCTGATATGTCTACTTTTATATGCTACTTGGCATTTTTCCCTTGCTGCTTTTATTATTTTTCTTTGTTCTGTAGATTTAGTGTTTTGACTATGATGTGACATGAGGAGTTTCTTTTCTGACCTAGTCTATTTGGTGTTCTGTAGGCCTCTTGTATGTTTATGGACATCTTTTTCTTTAAGTTGGGAAAATGTTCTTCTATGATTTTCTTGAAAATATTTTCTGGACCTTGGAGCCTGGAATCTTCTTTTTGATCTATTCCCATTATTCTTAGATTTCATCTTTTCATGGCATTATTGATATCTTGGATGTTTTTGGAACTTTTCCAATTTTACTTTTTCTTTGAAACATGTATCAATTTCTCTAAGTCTATCTTCAGCACCTGAGATTCTCTCTTCTACCTCTTGTACTCTATTGGTGATGCTTACTTTTGTGGTTCCTGATCTTTTTCTATGTTCTCCAGTGTTTTCTCTGTGCTTTCTTTATTGATTCTAATTCTGTTTTCATGTCTTGTACCATTTCCTTCATCTGTTTGAATGTGGATTCCTGTCCTTCCATGATGGCCTCTATTTTTTTGTTTCCTCTCTATATGCCACACATTGTGTCTCTACTTGTGCCTCTATTTGTTTGACTGTATTTGCCTGTGTTTCTTTGAGAGCTTTGTTCATTTATTCTTTATTTGTCTCCATTTGGGTGGCTATTTCTTTGAGAGATTTGTTCATTTCCTCCTTATGTGCCTCTAATAATTGGATAAGCATAGCTTTAAAATAATTTTTCTGTGTTTCTAATGAATTGAAATATCCATTGATTTTGGGGTTTGCTGGTGAAGCCACGATGTCCTGATTTTTGTTGGATGTGTTTTTACTCTGACCTCTGGCTATCTGCTTATCCGTAACCCTCACTGTTTGTTCCTGGAGTCTGTTCAGACTGGGTCCATCTTTCTCTGGTGTCTGGAGAATTCTTCAGGAAGATGAGAGAGGTCCACTGGTTTGAGAGTGTGCATTGACGTTCCTCCTAAGGGAGGAAGATCACAGGCGTTTGTGCACAAGTGTGTGTGTGTGTGTGTGTGTAAGTGTTCCTAGAAGGACAGGGTGCTAGAGAGTGTATATGCCTGGAACGTGGGGTAGGAGGGTAGAGGGGGTGTGGATGTTGGCGCTGTTTGCTTGTGCAATGCGTATGCACAAGTTTCCTGAATATCTCAGTGGCCTACATGCCTGTCATAGTGTCCTTCTGGTATTCAGATCTGTCTAAGCTCCAGGAATTGTTTGCCTGGACTCCACTGGTAGACCTACAGAACAGGGGCTTTAATGTTGAGAACACTGTCCCAAGAATCCCTATGTTGTCCACAGTGGGGCTGTGGGTGGGAGGGATCTGATATCTGGCTGCTAGCATAGAGGGACCCTGGATCTGAGGCTCTGCACACACTCACTTGAAGGTACACTCATTCTCTAGCAGGCCTAATCAGAAAGCATAAGGGTTCCCTCTGTTCTCTACTCTCAAATTTGGGCCTGCTGGGGCAAATGCAAGTGTAGAAGATCCTTCAGTTCAGTGGTGCTGCAGCTGCAGAACTGGGAGGCTGGTATACTGGCCTGCTGGGAGTCCAGCCACAGCTGCAGAACTGGGAGGCTGGTACAGATGCCTGCTGGGAGGCCCTGGGGAGCCCATACAGCTGCCTGCGGACCTGGGGGGCCTGGCAGACCTGGGTGGCCCATAAAGCCAGCTGCCTGCCACTGAGTGACTGGGAGGCTGGTACAGTTGCTGGTTGGGAGACCGTGCAGAGCACAAATGGCTGCTTGTGGAGGCCAGTACAGCTGGCAGCCCACTGCCGATGAACTGGGAGGCTTGCCTTCTTTGTCTCAGATATCGAGCAGCGAGTTCTTTACTAGGAGCATCAGGCACTGTGGGCAGTCTCCACTGAGGAGGGAGGCCCAACAAGGGGAAGTGCAGGGTGGTTGAATATTTGCCACTCTCAATCCCCGAGAAGTTTGCAAGTGACCTGGATCTAAATGGTCTCAGCTTATGTAACCTCTCACCCAGGAAGCCTCAGTGTCGATGTTCTGGCTTCAGCTGCCCCTCACACTCACCAATTTCGGAGTTTCAGATCCTCTGCCCCTCACACTCACCAGCTCATCTATTTACACGAGGACCGAGTTTATCTTCCTCTTCTGTGGCTTGGTAGGGAAGTCCCATCAGGGGGAAGTAATCAAAATGCAGGCAACATAGTCCATGTCAGAGGTATTCCTCACTTCCCTAATTAGTGGGACCACATGAAGCCTAAGATGCCCATTGGCTACTTAGCAGTAGAGGACCTTGGTCCAGACCATGTTGTCCTTTATTGGCGTTACAGACTTCGTAGGCCACTATGGGCTCTGGTTGATTGGTTTTGATGATCTTATGGAGCTTTTGTTACCTCCAGGTCCATTTATCCTTGCCTCCTCTTTTCCAGGAGACTCCCTATGTTTTGCCCAGTGTTTGGCTGTGAGTCTCAGTATCTGTTTTAAGCTGTTGCTGGGTGGAGCCTCTCAGAGGACAACTCTGGTAGGCTCCTGTCTTCAAACGTATCAGAGTATCATTAATAGTAATATAGGTTGTCTTTCTTTCATGGGGTGGGTTTTAGTGTTGGGCCTGGCATTTGTTGGATATTCCCCCAATCTCTGCTTTATCTGTTCTGTCTTTGTCCCTGCAGCTCTTGTAGTTTTGGAATGAGGTTTTTGTGGTTGGGTTGGTATGACTATTTTGTCTGCATGTATGTCTGTTTATCACATGTATTCCTGGTTACTGTGGAGTCAGAATGAGTGCTGTGAATCAAACATGGGTCCTCTGCAAGACCAGCCTGTGCTGTTAACTATCACTTAAAAAAAACCTTTCCTCTCAAGTGGGGTATTGTGTATCATGGTCTAGTTTCAAACTTTCAATATAGTGGAAGATGATCTTGGTGTCCTGATTATCTGACCTCTACCTCCTAAATCGTAGGATTATAGATAAAAGCCACTATGCTGGAGTTTATGCTATGCTTAAGTGTTCTAACACAGAGCTTCACATATGTTAAGCAAGTACTTTACAAATATCCAAATGTAATTTTTAGTTAAGGATTAAAAAAATCCCCTGAAAGAAAGGAGAGCTCAAGCTCAGCAGGTATTTGTATATGTTGCAAGTTGGAAGATGGATTTTATAGAAATAAGAATGGAAAGTCCACAGTGAATTCCAACTCCTAGTCAGAACTGAGAAGCTAAAGATCTTCCTGAAGTGATAAGGAAAGATAATCTGGCAAAGAGGAGTGAGATCATTTACTTCACTTTTGACCCCATCATTCGAGTAGAATGGAGAGAATAGCAGCCTTCATTCATGGAGTCAAGAGGAAGCTGATTTCTTGAGGGAAAGCACATGAATCTCAGCATCGGAGAAGGAACATGAAAACAAGTGTCAGGGAAATGATCTGTGGGATTTCATTGGTGGCTGTGAGCTTGATGGACACAGTAGAAGAGGGTGGAGGAGTTGAGACTTGGCAGATATAATCAAACAAGTAGGCAGAACCATAGAGGTTTCCACTTCCACAATAAAGGGGTGAAGTTTCTTAAAGATGCTTCTCCTGCGCTTCTTAAAGATGAAAAGTAAATGTATCCTTGATTGCTTCTAGGCAGAAATTATGATAAAATGAGGGGAGAGGAAATTCAGAAGCGTGTCAAGAGCAGAGAGGTTTCAGGATATTCATTCTTGTTTATGATGATGTCACTTTTCCTAGGAATACCAAAATATCTGAAGAACTCATTTAACTCCTATGATAAGATCAGTGCTAAGTCTTAAATTATACAAGATATTTATACTTAGGAGCTCACTTTCTTATTTAAGGATGCTCAGCTATGGAACCAGGTTTTCTTTCAACTTTACCAGTCTGTTATTGTTGTTTTTTATTGCATCATTCCATAAAGCTATAGTCTAAGATTCATAATGCACCAGACAGTGCTCAGTAAGTGGAGGATTGGGTGAGAGCTCCATGAATGAATGGAATATTTTTTAGTCAAGTTTATGGACTAAAAGGGCAGAAAAATATAGTAGCAGATAACTATGTAGAGGACAGACAACTGTGATAGAAACATTACAGTGACAAGCAAATTTATTACTCAAAGAGAATGAGAATGACCTATGAACAAAGAGTACTGCTATTTTGCTATGTGGGCAAAACACAGCTATTGAGGTTATAAACTCACAGCAGCTGCAGTGCCTGTACTGAGCATGTAAAAGAATGGGCCTGTCAACAATTAGGCATGAGTGAAGGAAGCCTCACCCCTCACTGTTGAACTATTTGCTATTGGTAGGCTCAAGGAGTGGGGAAACCTTGGTTTTCAGTTATGCACTCACTGATGACTTCAACAGATTCCAATGGACTTCTAATCCAATAGTCACACAAATTTCCCTGGTTAAACGAAAGCCCAAACTCAAATCATGAACATGGTAAAAGCAGGGTGCTTGGAGGGGTTTGAGAGACAGGAAGAAGATAAGACAAGATGTGGAGGGGTATCAGAATACACTGTATACATGTATGGCATTACCAAACAACACAATTGATCAATAAAATTATAAAAAACAAGTGAGAACAAAAATTAGAGCAAAATGAAATAGTTCAGTACTACTAGTTCCAAAAAGTATAATGGTGAAGAGGAGATAATTGTTTGAGAATTTACTTTTCTTTCTTCACTTATCCCCCCTAGTAGTGAAGAGAGGCCTTTCTCAATCATGAGGTACTTACAACACATCTTATTTATTCTATTTTTGTTGTTGTTTCTTCTGATTCATATTGTGTTCCCTTTTGCTGACACACACATAATTTTGTTTTATTTTATTTTTTAAAAACAGTATCATGAAATTTTCCTGTTTTTAGGAGAGTAGCACAGTTAATTTTTCATGGGAGATATTATTATGAGGAAATATGCCACCTGGCTGAATCCATTAGTAATTTCAAACATACTCTCTGTTACATCATAGATTTATTGATGTAAGAGCTTGTGTATGATACCTATCCTTACCAGTTTTGATTTCTCTGTGGTTCTGGGAATTCTTTTTTGTCTTCCAACAGTCATATTGTTCATCTCTAATAGATGTGTCACGAAGAAGACACATGGAGAATTGTCCATATCATTATATAGATGCATAGGTACTTAAATGGATTGTGCAGAGTTGGAGGGTCAGATAGCGTTTTCTAGGCTGGTAACGCTACCACCCAGAACTTTAGGAGTTTGCTTTGGTGACAATGACTTAAACTATGCAAGCAGAACCAGAGGAATTAGTCATTCACTTAATTAACTTGTTTTGAGCTACTGAGTTTATACTGCACTTACTTTGGGCCTGATCTAACACGTGAGCCAATATCTTCTCCCAGGTTCCTCTTATCTAGGAGTTAGTGAGTTGTTTTGATTTTTGTGACTTTCATAATTTGCTGATGTGTTTATGTATTTTACTCTCCATGGAACTTCTATTTTATTAAAAAATCTCCAGAGCCTCAGAGAGTTCCTTTTATTCACGTATGTGTGTGTGTGCACACATGCGTGTTTTACTTTTACTGATTTATTTATCTATTTATTTAATAATGTAGGCATGAAACTACATGTCAAAATTTAAAGTGCCAAAAAAAAATTTAAAGTGCCAAATCACCATGGTCAGCTTTTTTCCCCTCTGTGGTCCATGCCTGTCATAGCCAATGCAATCTCATAATTCAGATACATTTTTCTTTTTTTTGAAACGAGAAAGCACTGACTACATATTGATGTAATTCCCTGTGCATTTGCTAATAATTACTTTGTGCCAAGGAAAGAGTTTACAAGGCCAAATAAAGGAAGTCAGCATCTTCTTGGTTTTAATTTATTTAAATTGAACATAGACAATGGAATAATTATCTACTGTGCTTAGTCTAATTATCCTGACAGTCTTGTTTGGCATCACCCAGTTTATACCTATGAGATATATGATGGCATTGAAGTATTTGACTGCCATATTTTAGTGGAGAGATTTTTTGCTACTGGTTACTTGCATTTGACTTCTAATTATTGTTTCTGGATTGCATACTCTGTTTTCAGTATGTTCTTATTTGAGATTAAGTTTTAAAACTTGAATAATGCTCATAGTGACAGTGATTCATTCCTATTTTTAGCTCATACATAAAAGTAAGCTTTCATTTTTCTCTTAAACTTGCCCACGAAGAGGGACAAAGGCTTTCTCATTCTCTTAATATAGATACCAAGAAAAGTTTTTGCTTTGTTTTTAAGCACAATAAGCATGTGTGTCTATTACAGTAAGTCTGAAAAAGCTATTGATATTTTCAACTTATTGAACCAACATTTTTTGTTTACTTGTATCAATGATGATAAACAACTGGTAAAAACAAATAAAGAAATCTACACTTTCATTTAGTTCATATTCAGTTTGGAGCAGGCAAAGGCAAATCTACAAAATAATAATAAAAACTGCAAACACTGTTGTTTTCTGGTTTCTTTAGAGTTATACTGGCATAACTATTATGGGGATTGGCAACTCTTTTTGTTTGAAGAACCTTCTACAGGATAGAACTCATATCTGGTTCTGTAAACCAGGTCAAGAGCTTATGAAGCCCCCAGAAAGAACCTATAAACATTGATTTGCTATATAGTCACATTGTCAAACTGCCTTCTAAATAACTATATTTGTACCCATAAATTAATGCTGTGTCAGCCTTCATCAGAGATGCTTCTTACTACAGTAGGCAGCAGTTAATGCAGAAACATATAACTAATTATAATGCCAAGTTCCCAGCCCTAAGTGAAACGACTATATTTGCTCTTTCATTGCTCCAGGGAATGTCATGAATGAGGGACCATAGAACCAAGAAGACATGCTGCAAAAAGACATCTGGACATAATGTAACTTAGGAACTCATTGCAGCTGTACAGAGGCCTGTAAAAGATTGGGCCTATGAACATTTTACTGTGGCAGTGGAGGAACCCACGATGCCCCACCCTTTCTACAGGCTATTGATGATTAATAGTAATTGGGGAGGGATTGGAAGAGGGTCATTTTCTTCAGTGAGATTGCCATTAATAAATTGTCCTTAACTTTCCACAAAATTTAGAGAAACTTATTAAACCTACTACAGAAAGAGGAAAACAGAGTGTACAAATGACTTAAATTCATAATTTAAAGGTGTAAAATTGTCATCTTACCCAGGGTCCTCCTCCTTCAGTAGCTTTTTTAGGTGTACAGATTTTAGTATGATTATCCTATATTATATGTCTAATATCCACTTATAAGTGAGTATATACCATGTGTGTCTTTCTGCTTCTGGGATCTTTTCTAGTTCTCACCATTTGCCTGCAAATGTCATGATTTCCTTATTTTTAATTGCTGAGTAGTATTCCATTGTGTAAATGTACCACAATTTCTGTTCCATTCCTCTGTTGAGGGACATCTGGGTTGTTTCCAGCTTCTGGCTATTACTATTCAGAAAAGCAAACGGGATAGACATTGGAAGAGGAAGAAAACAGGGAACAGGACAGGAGCCTACCACACAGGGACTCTGAAAGACTCTACTCAGCAGGGTATAAAAGCAGAGGCTGAGAATCATAGCCAAACTTTGGGCAGAGAACAAAGAATCTTATGAAAGAAGCGGGAGATAGAAAGACCTGTAGGGGACAGGAGTGCCACAAGGAGAGGAAAAAACAAAGCTGGGCACAGGGATCTTTTCTGAGACTGATACTCCAGTCAAGGACCATTAATGGAGATAACCTAGAATCCCTGCACAGATGTAGTCCATGGGCAGCTCAGTGTCCAAGTGAGTTCTCTAGTAATGGGAATAGGGACCGTCTCTGACATGAACTCAGTGACCAACTCTTTGATCACCTCCGTCTAAGGGGGGGTGCATCTTTACCAGGCCACAGAGGGAGACAATGCAGCTATTCCTCATGAGACCTGATAGACTAGGATCAGATGGAAGGGGAGGAGGACCTCCGTTATCAGTGGACTGAGGGAGGAGCATGAGTGGAGGATAGGGAGGGAGGGTGGGCTTGGGAGGGGATGATGGAGGTTTCTACAGCTGGGATACAAAGCGAATAAACTGTAATTAATAATAAAGAAATAAATTAAAAAGCTATAAAACTGTCAAAAATAAAAAAACATGTTTTCCTTAGTTGATGAAATTAGTTTCTGATTGGATGCTCAGATTCTTTTCAGATTTCTTTGGAGAAAAGATACCTCCAAGTTGGATTAGAAATCAGTCTATGTGGCATTCTTTTACCATGGTCTTGTGGTGTGATTTGCAGCTGTTTGTGGGAATTTGTCTCCCTTTCTTTAATTTCCTTCCATTTCTTCTGAGCGGTTTCTCTTGATATACTGTGGTTGTAAGATTGGAAAACAAACAAACATCCTCCCCAAGCTAAAACAGCAAAGCAACAATAAAATAAGACATTTTGCTTATAGCATTCTGTGACTGCACTTTTATCAAATTCACTTCCACATTTCTAAAATTCCAATAGAAATGACAAATGCCCGTTGATGGTCATCGGACATCACTGCATAGTGAACGGAAAGAAAGTTTAAATACATTATTATTGGCAGGTGTTGATGTCTCTATGGGAGAGGATGTCTCAGGCCTTTGCAGTACAGTGCTTCTAAATTGCGAGTATTAAGCCATTGAGTTAACTGCTCAAGCAATTCAATGTAATATTCTGCACATCACAATGTAACACTGAGAAGGCTATGAGTAAGTCTGGTTAGTAAAGCACCACTTCAGCTCTACCCAGAAGGCAGCTTCAGCCCATTAATTTTTCACTGTAGTCAATGCTGGAGCAAAGGGGCTTGTTGAGTTTCCCTTTTTCTGTTCTAGCATTTGGATATTTCTCTCAGGTCTGATTCTGTCAATCCATGCCAGTCTAAGTCAGACCAGGATGGACTGGATCCACCTGATAAAATTTTCTCTGTTTTTCATATAATTTAGGAAGAGAAAAAAAGATCATTTGGACCTTTGGGTTTGAAAACAAGCTATGAGGTTGAGAAAAATGTGTGTGTGTGTGTATTAGAGAGAGAGAGAGACAGTGAGAGAGAGAGAGAAAGAGGATCTGATCTGTTGAATCAGCATGGTTCTTTACTGGTTACATAATCACAAGCTAGTGAAAACATGGCGATAATTATGATTTTATACCTTTTGGTAAACCAGACATAGAATTTAACCATGTTATGTTTGATGCCCAGCAAAAATTTAGAAATATATTAAGCTCTAATTAAAATTAACAAAATGTAATCACATTCTGTCAATTGCCCAAATGTTTAGTTGCCTTTACTAATAATCACTGTGCATGCCCAAGTACACTCAATATATAGAAGTCAGATCAGAAGAATTCATCAAAAGCTCTTACTAACTGGCACTTAGAGAATCATAAGTTTTTAAAAAAATGATTGTAAGTTAAATCAAACTTTTAGTTTATAATGAACTTGAGAGGTATTCAAGTTCATTTAAATATTATTTATTTATTATAATTCATTCACTTTATATCCTGATTTTTACCTCTTCCCTTGTCTCCTCCCAGTGGGTCCCACCCTCCTTCCCTAATCCCCCCAAACAGCCTCCACTAAACCACAGAAAGGAGGAGCCTTCCTCCCCTATCATCTGACCCTAGCCTATCAAGTCTCATCAGGACTGCCTGAATCCTCTTCCTCTTTGCCTGGCAAGGGTGCCCCACCAGGGGGAATTGATCAAAGAGCAAGTAACAGAGTCCATATATAAATAAAGAGATAACCCCTGCTCCCCTTACTAGGGAACCCACATGAAGACTGAGCTGACTATTGGCTATGTCTGAGCAGGGCATCTAGGTTCTCTCAATGCATGGTCCTTTATTGGTGCACCAGTCTCTGCAGGCTCCCCTGGGCCCAGATTTATAGGCTTTGTTGGTCTTCTTGTAGAGCTCCTGTGCTCTCCAGGTCTTTCTATCACCCCCACTCTTTCATAAGACTTCCTGAGCTCTGCCCAAAGTTTGGCTAACTCAATTTAAAAACAGGGTACAGATTTTAGTATGTTTATCTTATATTATATGTTTAATATCCACTTATAAGTGAGTATATACCATATGTGTCTTTCTACTTCTGGATTACCTCACTCAGGATTATCTTTTCTAGTTCCCACCATTTGTCTGCAAATTTCATGATTTCCTTGCTTTTAATTGCTGAGTAGTATTCCATTGTGTAAATGTACCACAATTTCTGCATCATCCATCTTTCAGTTGAGGGACATCTAGGTTGTTTCCAGATTCTGGTAATTATAAAAATTGCTGCTATGAACATAGTTGTTGTGTGGGTAGGACTGGGAGGAGATGTAAGAGGGGGGCTACAGCCTGGATACAAAGTGAATAAATTGTAATAAATAAATAAATAAATAAATAAATAAATAATTGTGGTACGTTTACACAATGGAATACTACTCAGCTATTATAAACAAGGAAATAATAAAATTTGCAGGCAAATGGATGGAACTAGAAGAGATCATATTGAATGAGGTAACCCAGAATCAGAAAGACACATGGTTAGGCACTCACTTATAAGTGCATATAAGCCACTTAATATGGGATAAACATACTAAAATCCACAGACCTAAACAAGCTAAATAAACAAGGATGCCTCTAGGTTGGATGCTTAACTCTCATCCAGAAGGACAAATAAAATAGATAATAGAAGTAGTGGAAGGGAGGGAATAAGATGGGAACCTACCATAGATATCCTCTGAAAGGCTCCACCCTGCAGGATCTCAAAGCAGATGCTGAGATTCAATAAAATGTTATATTTGATGTAATTTCATTGTTAAATAGATATGTTTGTGTTGATCTTTTGAAATTGAAAATTAAATGTAATTCCATATGTGAAGCTATCTGATAACATCAAAACAAACACTACCAAAAAATCCTTGATATTGTCTGCCTCATCTGATTCTGTGAGGATTACAATGGTATGGAAAACTTGAATCACTAACTCAAGCTTTCTTTCTCTGCCTCTTCTATTTCTCTATTTGTATTTATATGTTCATAATATGCTTGGTATACTTAGTTAGCTATGAACTTCAGTATGCTTAACCAGCTAATTGACAGTGGCAAGGAATTAGAGCTGTAGATTTCAGTTCAGCATTTTACAGAAGAAGCATAATGATCCACCAAAATCATGGGGCTTATCCAAAAACGGATGGCTATTTGGCAGTCAAAAAGAGACTATAGTGTTGCCTTCTGACTTGAAAATTGGTGCACTTAGCTTTGTAGCTGACTTTTTTTTTTCATTTTAGATCCCAGCCGTAGTTCCCTTCCTCTTATCCCATATCCCTGTCCCCTAGTTCTCAGAAAGGGGGAGCTGTCCTCCTTTACTAACTGTCCACAGACTAGCACATCTCTTCAGGACTGCCTGCATCCTTTTCCAAGGGCAGGCAATAATAGTTCAAGTCAGGGACAGCCCCTGGTCCCCTTACTAGGTGACCTGCATGAAGACTGAGCTGCTTATCAACTACATCTGAGTAGGGGCCTTGGGTCGTCTCCATTCATAGTTCTTGGTTGGTGCATCAACCTGCACAGGTCCCCCTTGGCCCAGATTTGTTGGCTCTGTTGGTCTTTTTGTGGAGCTTCTATTCTCTTCTGGTCCTTCTATCCCTCTACTCTTCCATAAGACTCTCTGCACTCTTCCCAACGTTAGAATGTCGGTCTGAGCATCTGCTTCGATCCTCTGCTAGGTGAAGATTTTTGAGGACATCTGTGGTAGCCTCCCAACCACTTCTGGTGTCTATTCTATTTGTTCTTCAGAATGAGAATTAAGCATCCTCTCTAGGGTCCTCCTTGTGACTTAGCTTGTTTAGGTTTGTGGATTGTAGTAAAGTTATCTGGTGTTGTATGGCTAACAACTGCCCATAAGTGAGTGTATACTATTATGTGTCTTTCTGGGTCTGAGTTATCTCACTCAGGATGATTTTTTTCTGGTTCCATCCACTTGCCTGCAAATTTCATGATGTTCTTGTTTTTAATAGTATTCCATTGTATACATGTGCCACAGTTTCTTTGTCCATCATTTGGCTGAGGGACATCTGGGTTGTTTCTAGTTTCTGGCTATTACTAATAAAGCCACTATGAACATAGTTGAGCAGAATCAGACATTCCAAAAGTTTTGGATGTTTTCTGTTTTTCTATGTCTGAGCTGTACTAAATACCCAGATTATGATTGCTATTCTTTTTAAAAATTATTGACAGCTCCATACATCTATATAAATAATTTTAGTAGCTTTCTTCCTCCATTTTCCTCTCATTCCCTTTCCCCTTCTGTTAAATAAAATCTTTCTTCCCAATGTCTCCATTCTACTTTCATAGTGCTCATGTGTGTGTGTGTGTGTGTGTGATGCACTGAATTTTATTAACATTTCTCTAGTATATGACCCCTGTTTATAAAAAGCTTTTAATAGTGTGATGATAGTAGTCCATAGGGAGTCTATGTCACCTAAAGTTGGATAAGAATGGTGCGTGAAGGGGAAGGGGAATGAAAGTGAACACTCTCTCTTTTGGGTGTTCACAATAAAACATCATCACATCTTTATGTGCCCAGTGTTTCTGGATTTTAACACCACATTTTTATTTGTTATTTTTATCGAAGGGAACATGGTGGGGCATCTAGGTGAAAAGAACAGAATTGTGAGAGGGCTTTCCTTGTGTTCTCAGAAGTACCCTTGCATATTTCCTTTCAAAGTTCACACACACACACATACACACACACACACACACACACACACACACACACACACCAGTCACTAATGCTAGCTAGTACACCTGGTGTACTAGCATAAGTTTATAGAACTAATTGTTTTAGAACTGAGGGAAGAACAACATTACACTCTCAGTGCACACTTAGAAATTTCCTGCCTTGCTTATATTTAAGAAGCAGTGACAGTCCATCACAACCATGCTTGGCTTGTAGCAGTGACAGTAAAACTGTTATATCCCCCTTATTGCGTGCTCCATGTGTCCTTCAGCCAGTGTCCTTCAGTCTGGCCGTGCTCACTTCAGAGTGTTTTCTGTTTTTGTCTGTTTTTGTTATGTCTTTGCTTTGTGTGAGATAGGTGGAGTCCTAGGGCCTGAGTGACATACCAAGCTCTGGAGCTGAGGATCCTCAAAACTTGCAGGACCCTATTCTCAGATCTTATATTCCCATAGCTTGTGTGCGATTCCTGAAGGTATCTGAACATCTGATTCAGGCAGGAGGTGTACCCCTAAATCTAAAAGTGTAGTTTCCTACCATTGCCAACTGTGATTAGATATGTTATTGTGTAGTTAAATTTAGTCTGCCATTAGGTATGTAGTTAAGTATAATATAGTTAGTTCTCTCTAATCTTCCATTTTCCTATAAATCAAATTACTCAGAGATTCTTTTTTTTAATGTATTTATTTTTATATCAATCACAGGTTAGGTACTTTGCATCCCAGGCATAGCCCCTTCCCTCATTCCCTTCCACCCTCCCACTTCCTCCCTCATCTCCCTCCTCCCCGCCCCCTCCAAGTCCACCAACAGGGGAGGACCTCCTCCCCTTCCATCCAAACCCAGCTCATCCTGTCTCCTCAGGGCTGGCTGCAATGTCCTCCCCTGGGATCTAGCCAGTCTGTCACTCCCC
>CM053745.1:64179364-64208837 GCA_028658305.1 Pachyuromys duprasi | reverse complement strand
CAGGTAGGAAGATTGAATAGACCTATAACCCCCAATGAAATAGAAGAAGTCATCAACAACCTCTCTACGAAAAAAAGCCCTGGGCCAGATGGTTTTAGTGCAGAAGTCTACCAGACCTTCAAAGAAGTCCTAACACCAATTCTCTATAAAGTGTTCCACAAAATAGAAATGGAAGGAAAATTACCGAACTCTTTCTATGAAGCCACAGTCACCTTGATACCTAAACCACACGAAGATCCAACAAAAAAAGAAAACTTCAGACCCATCTCTCTTATGAACATTGATGCAAAAATACTCAATAAAATACTTGCAAACCGAATCCAAGAGCACATAAAAGATATCATCCACCATGACCAAGTAGGCTTTATCCCAGGCATGCAAGGGTGGTTTAATATACGCAAGTCACTTGAGTTTTTGATCTTAGCCATTCTGACAGGTGTAAGGTGAAATCTCAGGGTTGTTTTGATTCGCATCTCCCAGATGGCTCACAACCATAAATATAAGTAATTTCTTCTTAACAGATGTTATTTCATGAAGATGGCTTGCATGGCCTCTGTGAATGCTTCAATAAGTTTCTTAGAGTGGAATAAAGACCTTGGTAGTCTATATGTTGCCTGTGTCTTCTAGTTTCATGTTGCTCAATTGGTGATTTAATTGCTGCATTTTCTTTTTTATTATTAATTACATTTTATTAACTCTGTATCCCAGGTGAATCCCACTCCCTCATTCCTTCCCAATCCCACCATCCCTCCCTCATCTACTCCCTGCCCCTTTCCAAGTCCACTGATAGGGGAGGACCTCCTTCCCTTTCATCTGGCCCTGGTTTATCAGGTCTCTTCAAGACTGGCTGCAAAGTACTCCTCTGTGGCCTAGGAGGGCTGCTCCTCCCTTGCTGGGTGGGAAGGTCAAAGAGGTCTGCCATTGATTTCATGTCAGAAAAAGTTCCTATTTCCCTTACTAGGGCACCCACTTGAATACTGAGCTTCCAAGGGCTATAGGAAAACAGAGGTTCTAGGTTATATGCACCCATGGTCCTTTGTTGGAGAAACAGTCTCATATAGGGCCCCTGTGCCCAGATATATTTGGTCCTTGTGGAGCTCCTATCCTCTCCAGGTCATATTAACTCCCCCTTCTTTCATTTGCCGAAGGTTTGGTTATGAGTCTCAGTTTCTGCTTTGATACACTGCTAGGTAGAGTCTTTCAGGGGCCCTGTGTGGTAGGACCCTGTCCTGTTACTTGTTTTCTCCTACATCCCAATTGGCTTTCTAAATAACTGTTGATCACCTTACCCTGGGCCCTCTTTTTTGTTTATCTTCTTTAAGTGTGTAGATTTCAGTATGTTTATCATATCTTATAGGTCTAAATAAGTGAGTATATACCATATGTGTCTTTCTCCTTCTGGGATACCTCACTCAGAATGATATTTTCTAGATCCCACCATTTGTCTGCAAATTTCATGATCTTCTCATTTTTAATTGCTGAGTAGTATTCCATTGTGTAAAAATACCACAATTTCTGTATCCATTCCTCAGTTGATGGACATCTGTGTTGTTTCCAGGTTCTATCTATTTCAAATAAAGCTGCTACAAACATGGTTATCCCAGTGATGAAAATCAAATTTGGCAATTTGAGAAAATGTATTAGTTTGTGAGCCATTGGGTGACATTTGGGAGTGAAAGAAGAATGATTTCTTTCTTTTTTTTTTTTAAGATTTTTGAAGTGTGTTAGTAAATATTCCTCACCTCCATCCTTCCCAGGTTGATATAGTTTTAAAAACTTGTTTGTTTGTTTGGTCTTTACCTGTAATTTTTACATTAACCTTCTTATGATCTCTAAGTTCTTTCATAAGTGATGGCACACTTTCTCGTGTGCCTTACGCGGTTACAGTGTCTTTCTACAATAGTATTTTTTTTCCAACAATGTACCCTTTACCTTTTGAGGTGAAGTACACATAGTACCTTCTAAGGCACGTGCACTTTCTCTGTTTCTGCAGTTATTTATGAAGAGCCTTGGTCTACAACTGAAATGTTATCTCCACCTCACCTGTCTAAAAGTTCTTCCAGTCTCAGGACTGTGTTTTAAATTATGTTGATGTTGATGTTCATTATCCTGTTCAGAGATAGGAGTTAACTCATTGTGGACTAATATGGTCTTGAACCTTGCTTGTTTCTTCTCCTCACAGAACTATTAGTCAAGGCACCGAAGAGGCTCTGTTGTCTTTGAATTAGATTTCTTTCTTTGGTTAAAGCTCAGGGAGGGCAGCCTGGCCTACAAATCTTTTGGCCGAGGAGGAAGGTCCTTTGCCTTAGTCCACAGTGCATTTCTTCCTTATTCTGTTTAGTTTTTCACAGAGCCCTGATCAACACCAGGAGAGTTCTGTACTAAAAGGACATTGAATGGTATAGTCAGACCAGAATCAGGGCTCGTGTTCTGCATGTTTTGAGAATGTAGTTGATGACAAAATTATTAACAGGAGCCTCTAGCTTAGAAATTTACCAAACATGTAGCCCCCGAAGAACAGCATAGTTATTGTAGTGTGTTTTCTCAGGACTGGGATTAAGTATATTTGTCTATTTAAGTCACCCAGGAGTTGTTTGCTAATAGCTACGTTGGTACTGAATGCTTCCCTTAGTAGTTTTTTTTTAAAACGAGAAATACAATTTCTGGTGAATTTTATTATTAACAAAACATAGAAAACTTAATTTTTGATTTTGTATGGGGAATTGAACTTAGGGACTCATGCTTGCTAAGCAAACATTTACCGCTGAGCTGTATTTCTAGCAGAATGCAGATATTTTAAACCATTGAGTATCAATCCAGTTTGTCCTTTTGTTTTTGAGAACTATTCTGGATGACTTTGGATAGCCACTGTATTACCTCAGTGATAAAACACCGATGAATATGATCATACCATAAAGTCTGTTGTTAGGATAGTGGAGATAATGCAGATGAAACCCTTTGAAAAGAAGTCCTGATTATTGGACAGGCTAGGGTTTCTGATACTAGTTCTTTCCAACTTTAGACATTCACTTTTGCTTTCATTCAAATGAGTAAGCAACTTTACCGCTTTTTGCTCCGATCATGCACACTGATATGTTGGAAACTTCAGACTACAAAAGATGGGATGGTAATGGGTCCATAAGTTATCACAGACAACCTCAAAGAGAATGGGTTTCTTTATTTAGTGGATGGGGAACTAAAATCAGAGTACATAACTTATCAAAGTTCAAATAGTTCTTCAAAGCACAGCCAAGCTAAAACACACATTGTTTTAAACACACCTTGTTTAAAACACACATTTAAACTTCATTGACCTGAAAAATTAAATAGTACATTGTATGAATTAAATAACATAGAGAGTGAGGAGACACATGAGGCCCTAATATTATTCAAACATTTATTTTTGTGAGGCTTATCTCAATGTTTGCAAGAGATTTTTAGTGCACATAAAGTGTTCTACATATTGTTATTTTTGTTTGTCAAATGTGGCATGCTTTTTGTATTTAGAAGAAACACTCAGGGCAGAGAATAGCTTGCTCTTCTCTTACATTTAATTACAAGGATTTGAGAATATTGTAGTGCTGTGTTTAAGTTTAAATTTTTAAGTATAAGTTTAAATTTTAAGTTCTTTATTAATTCTTAATTTTTCTATACCATCCTTTGTTCATGTTTTGACTTTAAGTGCTTTATAAACTTTGAATCTTTTTGTTTATTTCCTTGCCCCCGTTTCAGTTTATTGGTAGTGTGAAAACTCTTATGGGACAATTATACATTTTTCATGTTTGTTTGGAAACTTTTGTTTTGAAATGATTTGATTTTTATTTTGAAACAAGTTATGTCTATAAACTCAGGATGGTTTTGAACCCACACAAGTCAGCCTGTTTGAGACTCATGAATGCTGGGATTACAGACAGGATCTGTAATGTCTGGTATTATTGTGGTGTTTTTCCATAACTGCAACCTGTCCCAAATACATAAGGTGACTAAAATTTGCCAGACTCAGCTTTGGGGATGAATGACAATGGCAAGCAAAGGTACTGCTGTTCACAGTAAGGTACAATTGAACAATTCCCTCTTCTAAGAATCATTGACCAAACCTAGTTTTGCTTTAAAGAGCTTACATAGAAAAGTTGTTTTCCCAGCACTCTTCAGATAAATATACCTTGTAAATCATACAGCTCAACTCTCTAGAGTCCAGAAACCAGGACACAAGGAACTCCTAATGCAAAGTGATCTGTTCATGACCTTCTTAGAAAAGAACGTTCCATGCTCCCTGAGGACTGTGAATTCACACATATCCTTTCTTCCACCCTACTCTCCCCTTTGGCCACAAAGAACCTAGTGATTAAAACAATGAATGAGAGTTCAGAGTAACAGCCTAATTAAATAGATGGCTACACCTCTTTAAAGTGTGTGTGTGTGTGTGTGTGTAACCTTGTATGTATAAATATTAATAAGTCAAACAAAAGTAATGCTGGCATCATGTTGGGACACAGTCTGGAATTAGGTCAAGCTCTGGGTGCAGCTTCAGCTCCTAATGATGAGACCCTGGCAGTTCCTTTCTGCCCCCAAGGGGGAACAATCTGGCCTAGGAATTTGCTTCACATGATCAGTTCAGTCCTGAGATCATGGATGCCAGATCTTGTGAAGATCAGACTTCTTCAAGGCCTTGAGGCTTGTTACCTTGTATATTGAGGACAGGACATTTTCTGGTAATTATACGTACAAGGAAGGGGAACTTTATTTTTTGTTTTTCTCATTTTCTAACCCAGAAAGCTGTTTATTCAGCCCCCTTTGCCAACAAACACCGGTGAAGAGAAAAGACTGTTTCAATTTAAATGTTCAACTCCTTTTTCCTTTAATATTTATCCTTTAATATTATACTTGCTCTTTAAGGTTACTTCTACTTTACACATTTGCAGATTCTGTTAGAGTCTTTAACTTTCAGTGTTGTAATTTAAATAAGGAAAACTGAGAATACCAATACAGAAAGGCAGGAAAAATGTGTTTGTGGGCTTCAATTTAACTAACATTAAACAAGGCAAGAATAAATCCTCACTCTTTTTTTTTCGTACTCTGAGCCCTCCTCCCCCAAATTGAAGAACTCCATCATTTTTTCCAGTTTAAAGCCATGCTATTCTAAAGTAAATTGATCACAGAATTTCAGAGCTAGAAGGAAGCAAGCTCCCTTGTTTTATAGGGTGAGTAAACAAAGTCTAAGTTGTTGAAGTGACATGTTGGAATCACTGAGAGATGTTTGTGGATAGCAAGAAAACTATGTACCTTGTGAGAGGTGTGCACATGTGTATGACATATAAGATAGTGCAGTAGTTCCAGAAGTGCTTTTTATTGGGCTTTTTAGATGCAAATATAACTGGTTCAAGAATAATGGAGATTCAAAGATTCAGAGAAGTCCATAGTATATGGAGAAGAAAAAGAAAGAACTGGACCAGGATATACTTGCCAGGAAATGGTTTACTACATGCTGTAGAATTTTCATAGCATACACCCATTCACAGATGAATTTGTAGCGGCTACCTCTGATGCAGTGCTGCACTCCGTAACATTAATATTAGAGCACCTTTTCATGTATGTTGCAGTGTTTGCCTGATTTCTGAGGTTCAATATTGAGTTTACTCCCCTTCTGAACCTGTGCTTTTTCACCAAACTGTGTGGTGCTTTTGTATGAGTCATTACTAATGGAGAACAAGTTGTTCTTGTTGTTTTCAGAATCTAGGCAGAGTCTTCTCTGTTTTTTGCTACTACAGTGCAGGCCGTGGACCAGCCTTCCCAGGACCACCTAGCACAGGGTGACACTTCTTCATTTCAACCTGTTAAGTGAAAAACTAGATGATAATATCATCGGGGTTTGGAAGAGTTCCAGGCTGTGTTCATGCTTCGAGAGGAACTTGGTTGCTGTGTGCTTGGTGAGTTTGCTGCAGTGCAGCAAGCTTATACAATAGGGTCAGGTTGACAGGCTCTCCTTGAAAGAATGGAAGCCCTGACTCATCGCTGTGCAAAGTGATGTGTGCATAACATACACATGCCTAGATTTGTGTGGGTGCATATTTACTTTAAATCTCATTAACCAAGTATCAAGTACATCTGACTTTATTTACTTAGCGAGGTTACTATTTCTGGTGTTCCATTTTCATTCAAGTCCTGAAAAACTCTATTCTTTTGCTGGTATTTTGGAGTGCTCTTTTTTTTTTTAGGGTCTGGTTTTATTTTTATGTATAAGAAATATATATGACTGTATTCAAACCTATGCGAATATATCATCTATCTATCTATCTATCTATCTATCTATCTATCATCTGTGTATCTGTTTGTCTGTCTATCTATCTATGGAGTGATCTATTTTTAGGGCCTGGTTTTATTTATATGTATAAGAAGTATATATAACTCAAAGCAAGTCACTGTCATCTCTAGGATCATCTTCAAAGATGGAATGGTACTGAGGCTAGTGTGTGTGCTAGTGAGAGGGAAGTGCTTGGCACAGTACCTGTAATGATGGATACTCACCATAAGTGCCTGTTTCCATGAGTCAGCTGGTACTGGTAGAGGATTAAGTGATTTATATCTGTGATACCTTGGCATGTAGAGGAATGTTAATTCAGAGGATGGATGTTCTGGCAAGAGATTACATCCAAAGATCTAGGTTTGTGTGACCTGGCTGGAATACAAACATGCCCTTAATCCAGGAGACAGAAGCAAGCAGATCTGAGTTCAAGGCTAGCCTGTTAGAGAGCAAGTTTCAGGTTAAAAAAAAGCTTAGATCCAGGTGTGGTGGTAAACACCTTCAATCTCTAACAATGAAGGTAAAGTTAGTTTGTTAAAGGAGGCACCATGTTTGAAAATGATGCCTAACTGAGTGACAGAAAAGGTGATGATGAATCAGAGAAAGATTTCACAGAATAGAATACACCCAACACTCAAGAGAAGAGAAAGGAAAGGGAAGCTATTTAAGGGATAATAGAGAGAAGGCAGTTTTACCAGGATAGCAATAAAGGGACAGGCTGCATAGAGAGAACTCAAGTGAAGACCAAACGAGCCATATAATGAGAAGGAGCCAGAGATTAGAACAGATTTCTGGAATTAATTTGAGGCCAAGCAGAGTAATTTAGAGGCCGAGGGAAAAGCCAGATTGGATAAGTCAGCTGGGTCAGATCAGCTTTGAGTTTAGAAAGAACAAAAAAGGGTGAGCTTATTCAGCAGTAAGTCTCAGAGGCTGAAAATATTCTAGGCCTGTGTTAGATTTGAAGAGCAGCTAGAAGCTTCCAGGACTAGGCCTAGGTGAGCAGAAGGAGGCAGTAAGCCTCTGACACAATAATTTAACCAGGAGAATAAAAGTTTCTTTTTATTTTTTTATTTTTTTCACATTTTCCAAACCATTTTATTGAAATGTGCCAAGATACATGAGCAGCACAAATGTATGAACAGGAAAAAATCCCACACATCTCATATACAGTTATCTTAACAAGTGAAAGTTAATCTTGGGAGATAACAGTTCCACTCCCCCTGCTTCAGAGTTCCAGCATTTCTGTTTTGGTTAAGCCTCTACTGACCTGGCATTTAAAGGAAACAAGAACTGCAAAAATAAATGGAAACAAAATCAAAGAAACCAACAGCATAAAGGAGATAAACGTTTTCCTGCACCAATGGACTCTTCCTTCCCAGCATCTAATTGACATTACTCATCTTAGTCTCAGTATCCTCATCTTGAAATGGGGAATAACAACAGATGTTACCTTATAAAGTATCGTGAAGATTAAATGACTCCCTTTATGCAAAAACTGGAGGTGCCTATCAAATGTTAACATAATTTACATGTGCTTGAAATATTAACAATTATTATTGCTATGTGGAACATTTTGTATAATACCTGGCAACTTCTCAAGAAAGAACCGCTCTTTAAAAAAAACTTACCAGGCCACAGAGGAAGACAATGCAACCACTCCTGATGAGAGCTGATAGACTAGGATCAGAAGGAAGGAAAGGAAGACCTCCCCTATCAGTGGACTTGGGGAGGGGTATGTGTGGAGAAGGGGGAGGGAAAGTGGGATTGGGAGGGAAAGTGGGAGTAGTTTATGGGGGGGGGATACAAAGTGCAGGGGTTCCAGGCCATCTCCATGAGTGGTCCTTGGCTGGTGTATCAGTCTCAGAAAAGATGCTTGTGTCCAATTTTTTGGATCTGTTGCTCTCCTTGTGGATCTCCTGTCCTCTCCAGGTCTTACTATCTCCCACTTCTTTCATAAGATTTCTTAAACTCTGCCCAAAGTTTGGCTATGAGTCTCAGCATCTGCTGGGATACCCTGTATACTAGAGCCTTTCAGAGGCCCTCCGTGGTAGGCTCCTCTCCTGTTCCCTGTTTTCTCCCTTTTTTGATATCCATTTTCTTTGCCTTTCTGAATGGGGATTGAGAATCTTAGCCAGAGTCCTCCTTCTTGATTAACTTCCTTAGGTGTACAGATTTTAGTATGTTTATCCTATATTATATGTCTATATGAATGAGTATATACCGTGTGTGTCTTTCTGCTTCTGGGATACCTCACTCAGGATGATCTTTTCTAGTTCCCCCCATTTACCTGCAAATTTCATGATTTCCTTTTTTTTTTAATTGCTGAGTAATATTCCATTGTGTAGATGTTCCACAATTTCTCTCTCCATTTCTCAAATGAGGAGTATCTGGGCTGTTTCCAGCTTCTGGCTATTACAAATAAACCTGCTACAAACACGGTTGAGCAAATGTTCTGGTTTTATAGTTGAGCATCTTTTGAATATATGCCTAGGAGTGGAGCTGGATATTGAGGAAGCACTATTCCTAGTTGTCTGAGGAAGTACCAGAGGGCTTTCCAAAGTGGTTGTACAAGTTTAAATTTCCACCAGCAGTGGAGGAAGGTTCTTCTTTCTCCACATCCTCTCCAGCATGTGTTGTCAGTTGAGTTTTTGATCTTAACTATTCTGATTGGTGTAAGGTGAAATCTCAGGGTCCTTTTGATATACATTTCCCTGATGACTAAGGACGTTGAACATTTCTTTAAGTGTTTCTCTGCCATTTGATATTCCTTTATTGAGAATTCTTTGTTTACCTCTGTACCCCATTTTTAATTGGATTACTTGATTTGTTGCTGTTTAACTTCTTGAGTTCTTTATATATTCTGGATATTAGTTTTCTGTCTGATACAGGGTTGGTGAAGATCCTTTCCCAATCTGTAGGTAGTTGTTTTGTTTTGATGACAGTGTCCTTTGCTTTACAGAAGCTTTTCAGTTTCATGAGGTCCCATGTATCGATTGTTGCTCTTAGAGCCTGTGCTATTGGTGTTTTGTTCAGGATGTTGTCTGCTGTGTCAATGAGTTCAAGGCTCTTCCCCACTTTTTCTTCTAACAGGTTTAGTGTGTCTGGTTTTATATTGAGGTTTTTGATCCACTTGGACTTTAGTTTCATGTAGGGTGATAAGTATGGATCTATTTGTATTTTTCTACATGTAGACATCCAGTTAGACCAGCACCATTTGTTGAAGATGCCACTGGCATCTTTGTCAAAAATCAGGTGTCTGTGTGTGGGTTTATTTCTGGGTCTTCTATTTGATTCCATTGATCCACCATTCTGTTCCTATGCTAGTACCATACAGTTTTTATTACTGTTGCTATATAGTACAGCTTGTGATCAGGGATGTAGATACCTCCAGAAGATCTTTTATTGTAGAGGATTGTTTAACAATTCTGAGTTTCTTGTTATTCCATATGAAGTTGAGAATTTTTTCAAAGTCTGTAACGAATTGTGTTGGTAATTTGATGGGAATTGCATTGAATCTGTAGATTGCTTTTGGTAAGCTAGCCATTCTTACTGTGTTAATCTTGCCAATCCATGAGCATGGGAGATCTTTCCATCTTCTGATATCTTCTTCTGATTCTTTCTTCAGAGACTTGAAATTTTTTTTCATACAAGTCTTTGACATACTTGGTTAGGATCATACTAAAGTTGAATCAAGACCAGGTAAAACAATTAAATAGTCCTATATCCCCTAAGGAAGTAGAAGCAGTCATTAAAAGTCTCCCATCCAAAAAAGCCCAGGGCCAGATGGTTTCAGCACAGAATTCTACCAAACCTTCAAAGAAGAGCTAACACCAATACTATTCAAATTATTCCACAAAATAGAAACAGAAGGAACACTACCAAACTCATTCTATGAAGCCACAGTCACCTTGGTACCTAAACCTCACAAAGACCCAACAAGGAAAGAGAATTTCAGATCTATCTCCCTTATGAACATTGATGCAAAAATACTCAACAAAATACTTGCAAATACAAGAACACATCAAAGATATCATCTACCATGATCAAGTAGGCTTCATGCCAGTTATGCAGGGGTGGTTCAATATATGGAAATCCATCAGTGTGATGCCGTATATAAAGAAAGTGAAAGGAAAAAAAACATGATAATCTCCTTGGATCCTGAAAAAGCATTTGACAAAATCCAACATCCATTTATGTTTAAAGGATTGGAGATATCAGGAACATACCTAAGCATAGTAGATGCAATATACAGCAAGCCTATAGCCAACATCAAGCTAAATGGAGAGAAACTTAAAGCAATCCCACTGAAATCAGGGACAAGGCAAGTCTCCCCATTCTCTCCATATCTCTTCAACATAGTTCTTGAAGTCCTTGCTAGAGCAATAAGACAATTATAGGAGATCAAGTGGATACAAATTGGAAAGGAAGAAGTCAAAGTATCACTATTTGTACATTATTTTTAAATTGGATTACTTGATTTGTTGCTTTTTAACTTCATTAGTTCTGTATATATTCTGGATATTAGCCCTCTGTCATGTATAAGGTTGGTGAAGATCCTTTCCCAGTCTGCAGGCTGTTGTTTTGGAAAGAATAGCTCTTATTTCTACTTTTATTCTTTGTTCTTGTCAGCTCAGTGGATTTGAAGTCACAAGCGATGCCATGTGATAGAAGGTCCTCTTTCCCACCATGATTTTCAAAATAAAGCCATATTCTGCTTTAAATTAGCTCAGGTAGGCAACCTACTACAACCCACTTTCCATGTTCTATTCTTCATCAACCTCTGCTTGGGTAGGGGCTATGAGACTCACTGGCAAGTCTGACAAAAGTGAGGCTCTTGTTGATGCCTGTCCTGAGGCAACTGTGATAGTGGGGTGAACCTGCCTGCCCACTGTCAATAGAACCTCCAGCATGCAGAGGAAGCCTACTTACTGAGCTTTCTCCAAGAGCTGTGAGACTAAAGGGTCTGGAGCTGATTTATGGAGAACAGCAAAAGCCTTCTCTGGGAGATATGGATTCCCAGAATGTGACAGGACACATTCTAGATGGTGTCTCTTCTGTCCAGTTGAAAGATATTTATGCTGGGGTTCAAACTCTGGTCCTCTGGAAGAACAGCAAGTGCTCTTAACCACTAACTCAAATCTTCAGCTCCTATATTTATCTTTTTATGTTCAAGTTTTCTCTGTTCAGTTTTGGTTTCCTGGACCCTTAGAGATACAAAAGATTTTTGTTTTGGCAATGTTTGTGATGTACAGCCTCATTTCATAGAAAATACAGGCTTACAGTGTCATGTTTTCTCTTACTTTGCCTTGCAGATGACTGTATACTTAATGACTGAGGTCAAAGGCCATCATTTTTTTTATGGTACCTTTTCAGATACTTTGTTTTTTAACTTCTTCTCAGAGTATTCTGTTCTTTGTCTTCTCTCAGTCGTGATAGCTTTCCCCATTCCACCGTTGCCTTGTTCATTGGTTGACCATAAGCTCCATTGCAGCTAGAGTTATACTTAATATTGTACATCCTTGGAGCCTAATATATTGCCAGACTGAGGATGATTGTGGAGGGTGTGGGTTGTCTTTTAGTGTATGGGCTAGAAAATGAGTATCCCCTCATTATCTATTCTGCCATTCAGTAGTTATTTATCAGCCAAACACAGGACAAAAAAAACTTGTGGTCAAAGGTAGAGCCATAAATAGACACAGTTACTCCCCTGGGGATTTACAGCCTAATTTCTAGGGAAGCATCAAAGTAATATATCTCTGACAAAATGAATGTGAATGTCTCAGGAGGAGATGGATTCTAAGTGCTTCATTTGAGGGCAGGGCAGGCCATTGAAATTATTTAACTTTTATCTTCTAAATATTTCCCCCAAGCTTCTAAAAAGAAGCCAAATATTATTACAGTTCTTCTGTCTTCCACTTTGAATTTATAACCCTATTTCCTATAATGTGTGACACATCAAGAGCAACACAGGTGCTGATGACATCTATGTATCTCTCTATACTGGGCACATAGCATTTCACTTCTTGAAGATTTGAATACTGATTAAGATTTGTACTCTGGGGCTATCTGGCTCATATAATTTTTCTTTTGCTTTTTTATTATTATCATTTATTACAATGTATTAAATTTGTGTGCAGGCCCCTCCCTCATCTCCTTCCAGTCTCACCCTCGATCCCTCTTCTTTCCCTATTCCCCTTCCAGAGTCCACTGATAGGGGAGGTACTCTGCCCCTACTATTTGACCCTAGCCTATCAGGTCTCATCAGGACGGGTTACATTGTCTTCCTCTGTGGCCTGGTAAGGCTGCCCCCCACCAGGAGAAGCTGATAAGAGAGCCAGCCACTGAGTTCATGCCAGAGAAAGCTCCTGTTCTCATTACTAGGGACCCCACTTGGTTACTGAGTCTATTGTCTACATCTGAGCCTGGGTTTTAGGTCCTCTCCATGCATTGTCCTTTGGTGGGGTATCACTCTCTGCTGGGACCCCAGGACTCAATTTTATTTTTGGCTCTGTTGGTCTCCTTTTGGAGCGCCTATTCCCTCCAGGTCTTTCTATCTCCCCTTCTTTCATAAAATTCCATGCACTCTGCTCAAAATTGTCTATGTGTCTCAGCGTCTGCTCCAATACCTCAATTAGTAGAGTCTTTCAGAGGCCCTCCATGGCAGGTTCCTGTCCTGTAAAAGTTTCTGTAAAGCAAAGGACACTGTTGTCAGAACAAAGCTACAGCCTACACATTGGGAAAGGATCTTCACCAACCCTTTATCTGACAAAGAGCTAATATCCAGAATATATAATGAAGTTAGGAAATTAAACACCAGCAAACCAAGTAATCTTTTGCTTTTTTAAAATTTAAATTTATTCACTTTCCATCCTGATTGTATCCCCCTCCCTCACTCTTTCCCCCATCCCTCTCCACTAGACCTCAGAAAAGGGGAGTCCTCCTTTCCTACCAACCTATCAAATCTCATCAGGACTGGTTACAACCTCTCCCACTGTGGCCTGGCAAGGCTGCCCTACCAGGGGGAAGTGATTGAGGAGCAGGCAAATAGAGTTTCTTTTGATTTTTAAAAAATTAGTGCATGTGTGTGCATGAACATACTTGGGGTATATACTAGTGTTTTGCATGTCCTCCTCAAGAACACCATTTACCTCCTTTGAGTCAAGGTCCCTAGCCTGGAGCTCATCAGTGGAGTTGATTGGTCAAAACCCCCAGGAACCCTGAGGTCTCTTTCCACCCAGCTGTGGGAGCTCAAGTTGCTGCTACCACAGCTGCCATTTCTGGGAATCAACAATAGGTCCTCATGCTGTGAACTGTCACCCATGCTCTTGAGTTGTTTTGTTTAAAATCACTTCTGGGAAGATACTGCTGGCCAGTAAAGAAAAAGATTATCTGAGAGCAGTACAAACTATTTCTAATTGACTTTCTGGAGAAAATTTATAATCACATAAGAAAGTACAGCACAGACTTCCATACAGTGCCATCATAGCATGAACACCAAGATTTCTACCTTAAGGTGAATGTTTCTGTGGACTTGATGAAGCTGTTTTCTTTCATAGCTATATCCTGATGTTCATTTTGCAGTTTTGGTATCCACACACTTCTTTATATTCCACGTAACCCACAGTTAAGTGATAAGCATTATATTTTAAATTGTTGTGATTTTTTTAGAATCATCACCTCATGTTTCTTAATGTGTTCAGAGTTCAGAATTCTAAGTCTTCAGAAGACCTCCCCTCACATAGCTAGGATATTTCATGAATTTACTGAAAGGCATCAGTTTTTAGGCTTTTATCAAAGGCCAGAATGAGTCAGACAACTGCCTATGAGTAAGCTCATATAAACATTGTAAAGTTAATAAAATGACCAGTTCTTATTGATCTATCTTATATACCAAATCAATATTAGATACTATGCTGAATTCTTTTAGCATTTATTTTTTTTCAGCTAGCTTCAGCTGTTATGGTGACACAGTACGAGTTGTCTGAGGAAAGCCCAATCGGGATTGATTGGGTCATATTGGCCGGTGGTCATATCTTTGGGGCATTTTCTTGATTGCTTACTGATGTAAAAAGGCCCAGCCCACTTAAGGCAGTGCCATCCAAAGGCAGGTGAGCCTGGGATGAGCTAGAAAGACAGCTGAACACGAGCCTGGGAGCAAGCTATTAAACTGCTTTCATCCATGCTTCCTTATTCTGCTCCTGCTTACATTCCTGCACTTACTTCCTTAACGATGGACCATGAGCTGGGGGTATAAGCTGAAATAAACCCTTTTCTCCAGAAGTTGATTTTGGTCATGGTATTTATCACAGAAATGAAAGCAAACTAGAATAAGTTATTTTTATTTATGTGAGTATTGCTGTTCATGTGCCATGGCATGTAGATAGAGGTCAAAGCAACTTGCAGAAGTTAATTCTTTCCTTCCATCATGTGGGCCAGTGATTGAATTCAGGTTGTTAGGCTTGGCAGGATGGACCTTTACTTATGAGTTGTCTTGCTGCCTTTGGGTTGAAATTTTTTGCATGCTTCTCCTTGCTTTAGGTCTCATGGTCTTTTAGCATTGTTTTCCTTACAATGAATTTTGTAGGAGCCTTGATTTAGTCATCTGTTGGTGTTTCAGTCATTTCCATAAAACTCAGTAGCACTTGAGAAGAATAAACTCTTAGCATTCAAATAGTTTTTGTGGGTCAAAAATTTATGAGTACCTCAGTTTATCTCAGCTTGACAGTGTTCATTGAGTTTGGAATTCCAGTACAAGATGAATGTATAGAACCCTCTGCAGGATGACTGCATGAGGAATCTATGACAGCCTCTGCACCTGGTTAGTTCTGGATGTTGTTGGATGCTTCAGTTCCTTGTGGTAAGTGGACTTCTCCACAGGGATGGCTTGCTAATATCATGACATGATAAAATGACTTACAAGCATAAGTTAGCTCTTACAGTGCCCTATGTAGTTTTTCTTCAACTTCAAGGCCCATTTTATTTGCTAGAGGAGGAGAATATCAAACAACATTAATATCTGGAGGAAAAATCCCCAGAGTTTCTCTGGAGGTGGTTGATCACTGCCTAGTCCTTTTCTTCCTAAGTTTATTCTGTAGAATTCTAATTTTTCATACTTTGAAAATGCATTTTAAGCTTATTTAGGTTTGATGAGAGAGCCATTAGGTAAGATCCAGAAGTGGCAGTACATAGGGTTAAATATGCTGGAAATTGTAGGTCCGGATTTAGAATCAGAGCAGCAGCAGGAATCTGGGTCAGGAAGACAGGTCCAGAAAAGAGCAGGTATAGAACTACATAGTACCTTTGGAAGCTTAGTCCTTTTAGTGAGGGTTTGCTAGATTTTGGAGGATAAACATGGGGATAGGTTCCAGCAAAGAGGGCCACTAACAACAGCCTTTTTTTTTTAAATCTTCAGAGATGTAATATAATCTTTTTTTTTCCATTTTTATTTTCATTTTTAATTATTGCAAATGCTTATTTTTTAAAATAATTTTTATTTTTTATATTAATCACAGGATATTTACTTTGTATCCCAGCCATAGCCCCCTCCCTCATTCTTTTCCAATCCCACCCTCCCTCATCTCCTCCCTGTCCCTTTCTAAGTCCACTGATAGAGGAGGTCCTCCTTCCCTTCCATCTGACCCTAGTTATCAGATATCTTCAGGACTGGCTGCAATATCCTCCTCTATGGCCTAACAAGGCTGCTCCTCTCTTGTGGGGTTGGGAGGGGGGGGGGTCAAAGAGCCAGTCATTGAGTTCATGTCAGAAATAGTCCCTGTTCCCCTTACTAGGGAACCCACTTGGATACTGAGTTACCTTTCAATAGCTCAGCTGGTAGAGTGAAGGACTGTAGTTGGACTGCAAGTGCTTATTAAGTATATAAATTACATAAAGGTTATTATCTAGGGTCACTGCAGTAGTAACAATGAGATATGCTCAGTCAGTTTAGAAAAGCAACAGACACTGGAGTAAAACTGGCTAGAGTGTCTATTTCAAGTGGGCCTACTGTTTGTTGTGGCTGTGGGAAGTTGGAATCCCTTAGCCCTAATTTCCTCATTGATAAAACTGGAGATTGAAAGGAATTGCCTCAATGATACATAACAAAACATACAAAACATACAAAACACTTAGTGTGGCTTACAGATGTACTAAGTATCCAGTATGTTTCAGCTTTTATTATTCTCATAAACTTCCTTCTAAAAGTTTTAATTCAATTACTTATTTAATGACTATTTATTTCCGTTTTGTACCAGGTTTCTTGTGGGATTTTAGAAGTAACAAATAAATAGGTAAACCCACTTTGTCTTCATATGGTACAATATTCATGGCCATAAATTAAGCACTTAAAATATGCACAATATTAATAAATTTTATGAAGAAAATAAAACTGAGAAAAGGGAAGCAACTGCTGTATTTTTAGAATGAATGCTATTTTCTGTGGACTGGTTAAGCTAATCCTTGCTTTTAGCTTCCCAGATGATTGGGAGGAGCAAAGAGAAAAGGTGGGAGCTAAAAACATAGACATTTAGACAAAGAAACAGAAGAAATATCCCATCTTGGCGCAGATCAAGTCATTAGAAAGTGCACTTGTGGGAATACTCATCTGATGAGTATTCTTTAGTCTCAGTAAAAATCAGAGAGCAGGGTTTTGGTAGGGGTATGAACAAGAGTTCTGAGAAGAAAAAGAAGAGAAGCATGAACTATTTCCCAGGGCTACTGAAAGATTGCCTTCCAGCTGTAGAGCCCTCTTGAAGATAGTAGAGCTGGACTTGAAGAAAGGGCCTAGAGTCCCAGAGTTGTTTCTCTAGTTTTATTCCTGTGAGGGCAAGCATGAAGTAGGTTAGACCAGAAAATAATAGTGAGTGAGGGGCTGAGTAAAGCAATACAAGATGAGTAGAGATGAGAATGCTTAGAAATCAAAGCCTCTATTTTACCATCTTGTCATAGACTAAGCCTACCTCTTTTATTAAATTACATTAGTCCCAGTTGCTGGTGACTTATTCTTTGGATCTTTTCAACATAGTCTGTTGCAAGATTTGTTTTCTTGCAAAACAGGAAATCGATAACTGTTAATTGGATTATACTTTCGTATTTTCTTAAGTCATTCTGCATTAGTTACTTTATATAAAGTTTTACTGAAACTACGGTTTAAAAGTCAGCACCACATAAATACAAGGAGCTACTCTGTTTCAAAATGCTGCTTTTGGTTATAGATGTGACCACAAAGCTGAAGTAAAATTAATTTTTATCAATATAGTCATGTTTTTTCAATTAAGTAGATGGATGAAACAAAGAATTCAATGGAAAACTTGGCTTGAACTATTGGATTTTACTGTTTAAATTTTGTGAAATTGTGCTTGTACTTGCCAGTTTCCCATTTTATTTTGAGGAAAGCCCAAATAATTAAGAAAAGACAATCAAATTTTGCTCCTTTAAAGTAATACCTATATTTAATACTTTAAACTTTTATGAAAACGAGGTATATGTTTATAGGGAGGAATTACCGGGTTCAGGAAGGGAACATAAACTATAATGAAAAATCTAGTCAGGAATCATCAACTGCAAAAGCTCTCTAAAAATATGTTCACTTGTGATTATAGTAAACATGAAAGTCATAACTTAATTCATTATCTTGAACTATGATAATAAATAAATCAGTTCAAAAAGTATATTGTATATCTCATTGTGACCAGTATTGCATGTGCTTGATGAAGATATTAGACACACAACTAAATACATAAGATTCTTATATAGTGAGGCTGAACCTTTGATGGTCCTGTGTGGTAGAATCCTTGTAGATAGAATGGGTAGATGTTAGTAACTGAATAGATATGAAGAGTTAGGGAGAAAGAGTATAAGGATCCCATGGAGTTGAGGAGATGGTTCACTGGGTGAAAGAACTTGCTGAGCAAGCATGAGGACTTGTGTTCAGATTCCTGGTCTCTATGTAAAAGCTGGGTGCAGTGGATCATGTCTGTTGTAGCAGGATATTTGACCCATTGTGAACCTCAAGACTGTAAACTGGAAAAAACCCATTTCTTGTGTGGCTCAGCCCTAACAGACCTTTCACCAAAGAACTTTCTGCTTACTGCCAATAAATAGTTGTGGTGTGGGCCAGCCCTAGCACACACCTTTAACCCAAAAGCTAAATAAAGCCAACCATGTGTCAACAACCAGTTGACATAAGAAAATACAAGAAGGAAAGAAACTGAGTTGAAGGGTATTTAAGACATCATGGAAAAGAAGGGACTTTATCATTCTGGGATATGAACTGAGCAAGAAGGACATTTTCCTTCTGGAATGTTGGTAGAATAAGACGGTCAGCTGGGTAGTTTCTGAGCCTTTCTGAGCTAACAGGCTTTCACCCCAATATCTGGCTCCTGGGTTTTTATTGCTAAAATTGAACAACTGGGATTTTCTTTCTTTTTAAAAACAGTCTGTACTTTTCTTCTCAGTTGACTCTAGACTATGTCAAGTTGACAGTTAAAGCTAACTGAGATAGATGCTGAAATTTCCAGGTGATGGAAGGGAAGGAAGGGAAGGGAAGGGAAAACAAGGGAAGTGAAGGGAGGAAAAGGGAAGGGAAGGAAAAGTTTGAAGAAGAAAAAAGAAGGTTGGTGGAAAAAAGTAGTTATGATCCAGGTTCTAAAGAGAAAAATTCTGAATACTGCTTAATAATATATTTCATATTTCATATTTATGTGTATAATTGATTATAATTTTTTAAAATGTAATTTATTTATTTTTATATTAATCACAGGTTAGGTACTTTGTATCCCAGTCATAGCCCCCTCCCTCATTCCCTCCCACTCTCCCCAGCCCTCCTTCATCTCCTCCCTGCCCCCCTCCAAGTCCACTGATGGGGGAAGACCTCCTCCCCTTCCATCTGACCCTAGTTTATCTTGTCTCTTCAGGGCTGGCTGCAATGTCCTCTTCTGGGATCTAGCTAGGCTGTTCCTCCAGGGTGTGTGTGGGGGAGGGTCGAAGAGCCAGCCATTCAGTTCATGACAGAAATAGTCCCTGTTCCTCTTACTAGGGTCTCTATTTGGATACTGAGCTACCATGGGCCACATCTGAGCAGGGGTTCTAGGTTATATCCATACATGGTCCTTGGTTGGAGAAACAGTCTTGTAAAAGACCCCTGTGCCCTTATCTATTTGGTCTTTATGGAGTTCTTGTTCTCCCCAAGTCTTACTAACTCCCCCTATTTTCATATTATTCTCTGCCCTCTGCCGAAGGCTTGGTTGTTAGTGTTGATATCTGCTTTGATACATTGCTATATAGAGTCTTTTTAACTATGAATGTTGAAAAAATTTCATTCAAACATCAGATTTGTAATGATAAGACTATAGTAACAAATAGTACATGCCAACATTTCAATTTCAGTGAATAACACATAAATTTAAAATATCCATTAATAAAACTTAGGTTCTAGTGGATGATTGATGGAATACATCTACAAATACAAGTTTATTTAGGGATAATGTCAGTGAACTTTTAAGCCTGACCTCATTTATTTGTGGGTTTAGTGTACATATTTGCTTTTCTCTGTTATGTTCCTAGAGGCTGTTCACCTTCAGTGTCACCCAAGTTTCAGTATTCTTCCTCTAACCTTCCTCCTATTTTAGAGAATTTCCACATGCTCTAACCTCAACTTGTTTTCCTTTTCAGTGGTGCACTATGGTGGTACAGTGTATGACTGTACAACTCTGGATTCAAGTTCAAGACCATACCATTCCTTGGTTCTATTTTATTTGAGTGTATTCTCAGTTTTTTGGTGACATTTTTTTTTCTTATTCTTCCTGCGTGTACTTGACAAAATTTATTAGATAATTGTCTTACATAGTATCATCATGTCACTGAGGCCAATCCTGTATCCACAAGTTCATTACTTTACTCAGCAGATCATTTTTACAGCTGGAAAACAAATCAAACATAATACAAACAGGGGGTCTGTTTACTAAGCTGAAAACTGACTCTTCATAATATCACACTTTACGGGAGAAATTGCATAGATCCTAAAGTTATTTTTTAATAACTATCCATGCTCCTAGACTATATCTGCCTATTGGGAAACATTTTAATGTAGAACACAAAGGATCTCTTTCAGAGAACATCTGCTGCCTTTGTGGGCCTGGGCAATAAAAATGACACAAAAGATTCCTTGTACCCAAATATCTGTGAAGAGAGATATCAAAGAGAAACTAGTTACATTACTTCAGATGGTGATTTCTCTAATTTCCACAAATGTGCAGAAAAAGGTTCCTACTGGCTTAAAGTTATACTACCTAACTGATATAAATTACAAACAAGGGAGGCCAAATATTTTGTTTTCACTTGTACATGTACATTATCTAGTACTTCACATGTACTAGATAAATTTAGTTTCTGCCTCAATTTGGATAAATATGAATTTATCTATTTCTTCAGTATCTCTATCAAGTAAGCAGCCACAATGTGAATTTAACATAGAGCTGCTGAATGGCGTAAATGTCTTGCTGTCTGCTATGTATTATATATTGTTTCCATGCAGTTGTCTTTGGTTCACTATCCATTGAAGCAGTTGTGCAATATGCTCTAGGAAGAAGTAGTGAACAATTATGATGGCATCTTGGATGAGAAATCCTAGGACCTGGGATATATGCCTCTCTAACACCTATTATTCTGTGATCTCAGACAAGTTCCTTGCCTTCAGTTCTCAATGTCTCAAATGAGGGCGGTGGGACAGTTGTGACTAACTTGTCAAACTCTAGGAAGGTAGTTTTAGGATCATGTGTGTACTACTGTATACATGTATTCTAAAACATACACTATTGTATAACACACAAGGATGACTTTGAGGCTACCAGAGGTGGTGGGAAATTTACAGCAGTAAAGGATTCCCTTTGCATTCATAGGAGCTGTTAGTGTAGATAGAATAGACTGAAAATCTATTCCATTCAATACAGTGAGTAAGGTGGACAGGAAAAAGAGCTGGTGTCCAGAACATCATATCCCAAAGCTCACATGTGATCCACAGACTGTGTGACCAACCATAAAATACCCAATGATGGTTGCTGCAGTTATGAAGAACATAGTATAGACCATGTAGACACTACATGTTTTGATTTCTAGCATTCTTTCTGTCTTTGAAGATAATTTGAAATAAATCAACTACTTAAGCTAAAGACATCTATAGATTAGTGAAGCCAAAAGCTACATAAGTATAGGTATTTTTAAGACATTTAAAAAATAATATTATGTTCACATTTAAATCACTTTAGCTTTCAGGATGAAAAAACAAAAATAGAGTTTGTTCTTTCCCAGAGATTGCACTATTTTGCTTTGGTGACACACTTAATGCTCCTATGATTCTTAGGAGGTAGGTAAGGAATCTGAGGCACAGAACGAAGCTATCATTTGATAGATATTGTGCAGGTGATTTTGAGAATGACAGAAATTGGGAAAAAGTATTTTAATCAGTGTTGGATAATTAAATTAGGAAGATGTCATCAATAGTCAAGGAGCAAAATAACTAACTAGTTTGTCAACAGGAAGAAAATTATATACATTATGACATTAAGGTACAACACAGGGTCAGCTATGAAACTTGAGGCTAGTTCTTACAATTGATACTTGTAATGTGTCTCTTAAAAAGAATATGAGATAATTCACTGCTGAGATGGAAATATTTTAAATAAGGAAGTTTGAGTATTGTAAATATTCAGAAGGTACAACTTTAACAACTTCTAGGGAAAGACTTATGAAAAGCAAAAATATTAAACAAGGGCAAAGAGGCTTATCATTGTAAGAAAATTAATTTCTGAAAATAAATGGGAGGAAAGCTGATGATGTCTGAGGACACCCTTCTAACTGACTTGAGTGTCTTATTAGAGCCAAGTCTTTCACTAAAGAAGAAACTTTTGTAATGATTAGATAAAAATTGCTTTGTTCCAATTTTTTAATTGCATGATGTCGTGAATATTATGTATTTACCTTTTCATAGTTCAGGTGTAAACATGTACATTTTTACTCCCAACTACTCATAAAAATTTCTACACCTATAAAAGGTTGTACTCACCCTCATAGTGCACTTAGTTTGTGTGTTGTTATATCTTGTGATATTTTGAATCAAGCATTACTGGTTCCAAGCTGCTACAAACAGTCGATGCCAAAAAATATTCATTATAACCCTTCTCATCATGTGAGTGAGAGCACTTCAAATCACAGGAGCAGAATTTACAGCCATTGTTCTGTTCTCCTTTGCATATTATGTAAGCAAAAGAATATAAGACAAAGGAAAATTTACTAGAAAGTAACACGGAGGAAATGCTATTTCCAGAATCATAGGTAGCTAGGAGATCAAAACATTTTATTTGTGACAAATTAAGGAGGGATAGTTTTGAACATGCATTTATTGGCCACTTATATATAAAGTACTTCAATTTACAATATAAGCTTAGACTTGGAGGCCAGCTGACAAGACTCCAGGAAAAATGTCACAGAGACAGTGGCAATTAGGACATTGAATTTTCACTGTCATCAGTTTTTCTGGAGGAAAAAATAACCCACAGAACCTTTTAGTATGGAGTAGGAGTTACAATTGAATACCAGAGATGGTAAAAATAAGGCTAGTGAGAAACAGATCACAATTTTTTCTTGCTTTTTTTTTCTTCTTCCAGAAAACTGTGTGATCCTCATGATATTGCTTTCTTTTTTCACTGATTCTGGAGATGTTGTGAGTAAACATCTGGAGTTGGGCAAAGGACACACAGTGCTGTAGCCTTTCTTACATTTGTTAATCAAAAGCATGATACCAGCTACCCAGCTCTCTGCTTGCTGTCTTTGACTTCACTTGCCTGTTCTTGACTGAGTGGTTTGGCTCCATCATCTTCAACAGTGTCAATCTAAAGATATGTTTACTCAGTAGGGTGTTAAGCCCATGATGATTGATGAAATGACTCCTAGATTGGTTTGCCTTAGGCACCACAAAGTCTTACCAAAATCTAAATGAAAACTAAAAATTCATGTTTATTCAGCACATAGCAGTTGTCTTAACCTTCAGAAAGTCCTTTTTGAATGAGACCCCAGAAGAAGCCAAAGTACTTATTTAAAAACATATAATTTCATAATCTTATCCTTATGAAATGATACTGATTCAAACTTTACTTTCCATTTACTTTGCATTTGAAATTCTGAAAGACAGTGGTCAGATCTAAAAAGTTTACTGTCAAGAAGAATGTTACATTGAATTCTGTTGCTTTGAGAAATGCTCAGAAATTTCTATATTTATTTTGTTTTAGAGTATTAGGAGGAGTTAGGTAAGTAAAATGTGACTTTATTCTAAAGCCTACAGACTTTCAATGACAAAATGTTAGTGACATATTAACAAAACTTTGAGAATGTTTTAAATGACAGAAGAAAGAAGAGGGGAATATTTTGATGACTCTTGACTCATGTGAAGTAATTAAGCGCAAGGTGAAAGGGCAGAGATGAGCTGATTCTAGTCAGGTGGCTGGCCCTTCTGCAGAAGCTTGGGCTCAGTAGAGGGAAAGCAGGTTGCAGACAAGTCCAGTTTAAGGACAGGTAACTACAGAGCCAGCAACATGCTATCTCACTGTGGCAGCTAGAAACATTTCTCTCCTCTTATAAATGCTTCAAAATTTTGTATGCTGAGATGTAGAGACAGCAGTGGGAGCATCATTCAGAAAGGCAAGAGAAGCAGTGCAATCATAGTTTCATTCCAGTGGTCAAAACCAGAACATTACCTTCCAGATGTTGTACCCTTTCAGGTGCCTGGCAGCTGCAAGTGTCTGAGCTTTGAATGCCCCCACCCAAGCCCATTCTTAGAATCCTACTTTATTCACTTTAAGCCTTTGCAAGATTTCCCATTGCTTCCATGGATAGCATTGTGTCATGTAGCACAGCTCAGTTTGGTGAATAGTTATTTTCTAATATGAAATATTTTATATATTAATATATCTTTTATTTGTGTTAGTGACTTATGAGCCCATATGTGACATGGGGAAGAGATAAGCTTCTTTGAGCTTTACTCAACTGCTATGCAAACTTAAAACACTCTCCCCCTTCCAAACCTTCTGAACATACCAGGAAGTTCCATTTTGCATTTCACTGGAAATATTTAATATAATTTCTTTGCTATGAAAGTAGACCAAACTACAGGCATGGTAGAGTGATGTTGGTAAAGACAGTTTAGAAAAAAGAACATGTTTAGCTTTGCCTTGTGGATGATGCTTTACTTAGAACATGAATAACTTAACTGGTTATTTTGAGCTAGTTATTAAATAATCAATTTGTAGCTTAAAGTTAGAAAATCAATTGTGCTTTTAGCAAGCATTTTTCATTGGTTTTAGAGACTTATACAAAAAATTACATAGCACACTACTTAAAAATTACCATTACTCAATTTCAATGCTGTTTTTATTTTGTTTTGTTAACATGAAAGTGGTAATTGAAAAGACAATGTTTAGAAATGCTATGAGTTTGGACTTGAAAGATGATTCACTGGGTTAAGTGTTTGCTGTACAAATATTCCAGTTCAGATTCCCAGAATTTATGTAAAGCCTGGCTCAGTAGAGCATACCTGTAATCCCAGTGGTCTTCTGGTGAGAAGGGAAACAGAGAAAAGGCAATCGTCAGGAGTTCATGGATTAGCTAGCATGGTTTATGTAATATAACGAAAAAAAAAAGATTCTGGTTGAAAAACAGGTGAACTATGAGGACGAACACCTGAAGTTATATTTTTGACGTCCAAACATGCTCCATGCATGCTTGTGCCTGTACACACATACATACACACACACACACACACACACACACACACACACACACACATTTCAGTCCAGATTTCAGCTGGAGTCTGCAGCCAACTCTAACCAGTGTGGAGGCACACAGTACTCCGTGGAGATTTGGCTTCAAGCACAATACTAGAATTTAATGGGGAAACTGAAAGGTAGAACAAAGTAGCTCAAGACTAGAGACCCCCAAAGGAATTGCTTCTCTCAACCACAGAGGCTGATGACTGTTGGGGTCAGATGCTGTGCTGGGCAGGGAGTGAAGACAATTTTAATAATGTGCTGTGTAGCATCTTGGCATTTGTCTTATACTGCTGGGGCTGCAATCAAAGTATCATAAACTGGATATTGTGTAAAAAGAAATTCATAGTTTTGAATCTAGGAAGTAAACAATCAATCAGAGCACCAGAAGCCTGAAGATAAGGCTCCCTTGAGGATCACAGATGATGTTTTATTCTGTATTCTTTTTTTTAAGTAATTTATTTATTTTCATATTAATCACAGGTTATGTACTTTGTATCCCAGCCATAGCCCTCTCCCTCATTCCCTCCTACTCTCCCCGTCCCTCCCTAAACTCCTCCCTGCCCCTCTCCAAGTCCACTGATGGGGGAGGACCTCCTCCTCTTCCATATGACCCTAGCTTATCATGTCTCTTCAGGGCTGGCTGCAATGTCCTCTTCTGGGGTCTAGCTAGGCTGCTCCTCCCTTGGGCGAGAGGGTCGAAGAGCCAGCCATTGGGTTCATGACAGAAATAGTCCCTGTTCCCCATACTAGGGTACCCAGTTGGATACTAAGCTACTATGGGCCACATCTGAGCAGGGGTTCTAGGTTATATCCGTACATGGTCCTTGGTTGGAGAAACAGTCTCATAAAAGACCCCTGTGCCCTGATCTTTTTGGTCTTTGTGGAGCTGTGACTTTCTTCTGTTCCTGTGAAATCTTCATCAAATTATTGCCTTGTTTGAATGTGGATTTTATTACAAACCGAACCGAACCTTCCAGGGACACTCCTTTTTGACTCCAGAATAAAGTACCTACTATTCTTTTTGAGGTGAGCACTATTGACCAGCCAATCTTGTTTATGAGCCTCAATGTCATGACCTAATAACCTCCCATAGGCTCCATGATTTTTGATACCCCATCCTCCTCGAGGTTGGATCTTAACATGATTGGAGGGGTATAATCGCTCTTTCCAGGTATCATTTAGTTCATTTCTCTAGGCTTTCCTTTGACAACTAGGTTAGTTCCTGAATATCTTGAACTTAATAGGCATAACCCACATTCTTTAAGGATGACATACTTTTGATTTCACATTTGGGAGACAGAAAGAGGGGTGATAGGGGATGGAAACATTAACAATTCACTCATACCCAAGTAAGTTAAACATGGTATTAAGAAGCCATAAAAAGCAGTGTATCATCCAGTAAATATGTTCAGGTGCCTACAATGCATATGTTACCATGAAAGGCCTGAGCCAGCATTCCACCAAAAGATGAAAAGGAATGTGTTTTATTGTGTTTCAGATGGGTTAGTGCCCAGAGATCAGCAAAATATGCCACCTGATTCTCTACAGCCCATATCTTAAGCATGAAATATTAATTATTTTTGGTAGATGACAAATTATATAAATTTAGCTTAGCTATATAGATACTAAAATAAAATTCTAGTAGAATGCCGCCATGCTTCATTTGTGTGTATGCCTGTGAATTCCATGCTATGGTGGCTGGCTTAATAGTTCCACCAGGGAGCTGCTGTTGTATAAGGGAGATGAAACTTAGTATCTTTCTCTCACAGCTGCTTTAGTTCAAAGAGTTTGCAATGGGTTTTTCTACTGGGCTAGAAAACTATTAGGTTCCCACCTGATAACTTGGTGTAGGGTAAGTGCTGGGAAAGAAGGGATGCCCAAAATGTGAGCATGTAGAATTCTGAGAAATGCTGTGTTTGGAAAGACACTGCAACACCATGACCACTAGCATACTGTTTATTTTTTTGTGGCTTCAAAGAATGGAGAAGACATTGTAGCTTGTCATACAGGTGCTGAATCTGACTGCTCTGTTGATGAAAATCATGTAAAGGAGAAGACCAATAAATAAATTCATAAGCTGGATGTCATGGGGTAGAAGTTGGAGGGGTAGGAGTTCAGTACTAGCTATGGCCACACAGTAAGTTCATAGTCACCTGAGGCTATGAGAGAAAAAAAAGTCAAAGCAAAAAATATGTTTACTAACATCCTCTCATATTCAGGCTGCTGTTGGCTAAGCATGTCACTTGAAAGTACTACAGATTAAACCACCATCTCCACCACCAAACAAAAAATCCTCACGTTTCCCAGAGTAGAGAAAAAACTATCAGACTGTAAACTTAAAAATGAGAAAAGATACCACCTGTACAAATCTGTGAGACCGTAGAGCTATTTTCCATAATTAATAAAAAGAATTGACTTAAATGTTATCATAGTGATACTTTTTATTATTATTCTTTTAAAATTGTTATTATTTATTACAGTTTATCCAATTTGTTTCCCAGATGTGGCCTCCTCCCTATACCACCTTCCCTCTTATTCCCCTATACCCCTCCCCCAGTCCACTGATAGGAGAGGTCTTCGTCTTCCTCCCCTTCTATCTGACCCTAGCCTATCAGGTCTCATCAGGACTGTCTGCATTGTCTTCCTCTGTGGTCTGGAAAGGCTGCACCCATCGGGGAGAGGTGATCAGAGAGCCTGCCACTGAGTTCATGCCAGAGGCAGCCCCTGTACCTCTTACTAGAGAACCCACTTGTAAACTGAGTCTATGGGCTACATCCGAGCAGGGGTTTTAGGTCCTTTATGCATGGTCTTTGGTTGGGGTTTCAGTCTCTGCAAGGATTTTGCTCTGTTGGTCTCCTTTTGGAGCTCCTGACCGCTCCAGATTATTAGACATATAATATAGGGTAAACATACTAAAATCTATACTTAAGGAAGCTAAACAACAAGGAAGATGCTAGGGAAGATGCTCAAGCCTCATTAAGAAGGGCAAATGTGATAGACATCAGAAGCAGGAGAAGACAGGGAACAGGACAGGAACCTACAACAGAGGGCCTCTGAAAGACTCTACTTGATAGAGGTATTAAAGCAGAGGCTGAGACTTAGAGCTATAATGTGGGCAGAGGGCATGGAATTTTATAGTGATACTTAAAAGAGATTGAAAGAACTTTTTAAAAGTTTTTTGAATTTCTTAGTGTAATGTGTGTGTACATCTTGCAGGTTGTTCTCTCCTTCTTCATGTGGATCCTGGGGATGAAACTCAGGTCATCAGGTTTCAAATGCCTCTTTACATGTGGAGTCATATTGCTGGTCTAGTTTTCTGAACAGTTTAATGAAATGACAAAAAGCCAATGTTTTATGTTACTTTCATAATTAATACAAATCTCAACATTTGAAGCAGCTTTCCTTATAATTACTAAGAATAAAAGGCCCTATGGGGATGAAGCCTTCACTCAATTATGACAATTTACATGATTTTGTAGTATTAGAACTTCATGTTGAAGTATGATGCGACACTTTCTTGGTATTTAATGACGATGAGTGACAGAGATAAAAACCAGGTAAGAGAAAAATCAGTTTCACAGTTGTATTAATGTAAACAAAATGTAAGAGTACTATGTAGAAATCTTTGAAAGTTTAGAATTGGAGACAAATTCAACTTCAAAGAGTGTCTGTCCTTTTCATTCAATGTATGAAAGGAGGAGTTCAATGTATTTGTGCACTAAAAGATTCTCATTTGTTCATTAACCAAAGAATCATCAAGTACCTACTGTTTGCCAGGTTCTGCTTCAGGTGCTTAGAATAATGAGGTGACTAGTGATGTGATCTAAAATGTTCAAGTACTGGGAAGAGAGAAGCAGGAATTGTACTGTGCTCTATGAAGAGTTGTCATCACAAGCTGAGCTTCCATGACGGAGTCAGCTGTTTGGAATAGTAGGAAAATGGAGATATGCTTTATAACTGGTAATTTTCTGTCTATCATAGAGGGAATGGTAGCACAGAGAGATAGAGAGATGAGAGTTGGTGGGGACAACTAAAAGTAAGTGCATGAGAAAATTTTATAAAGAAATCTGTTATTTTGTAGGTTGATTAAAAAATAAAAAAATTTAAACAAAACTGCTTTTTTTATTCCTAAAGGTGAACCCTTTAAAATTAAGGCATTATTTTAAACTTTGGGGGCAGTTTTAGATATACTCTTTTTAAAAATGTTTAGAGCATTCTTAGCACAACCCAAAGGATGCTGTCCATAGTTGACACAAATCAGGAGTATAACTTGTCACCCTCTTAAGTGCTCTATCTCTGATGTTCATCTCCTTTGCCAAAATATGAGCACACAGAAATATTTTCATGTAGTTCAACT
>CM053745.1:64162466-64178864 GCA_028658305.1 Pachyuromys duprasi | reverse complement strand
CCCTGCGCAAAGGTTGGCTGTGAGTCTCAGCATCTGCTTTGATCCCCTACTGGGTGTAGTCTTTCAGAGTTAGGCTCCCATCTTGTTCCCTCTCTTCAACCACTTCAGTATCTATTCTATTTGCCCTTCTGAATGAGAATTAAGTATCCTTCCTAGAGTCTTTCTTTTTTAAATAAATTTTTATTTTTATATTAATTACAGTTTATTCACTTTGTATCCCAGCTGTAGCCTCCTCCTTCATTCCCTCCCAACCACACCCTCACCCCTTTTTCTCCTCCCATTCCCTTCTCCAAGTCCACTAATAGGGGAGGTCCTCCTCCCCTTCTATCTGACCTAAGATCTTTCTTAATGGGTAAATTTAACAAGTAGGCACTTTTTTGAGCATATGTGAATTGTAAACAGAAATCATAGTACATGGCCAATAACCTTCCAGGAGAGTCACCCTTACAGAAAAACAAAAATGTGCCCAAGCACTGTGGCTGAATGCAATACACTGACATTAAATATTGTAGTTATGGCAGTCTTTAAGAGGAAAGGAAGGTTTTGTGGACTCTTAAATGGCAGAGTCTTTATTAAGGGAGAGTGATGCCGATGAGGAAGTGTTCTATGTCCAGTCAGGAGAGTGGTTGAGGACTTGCCTGGTGGATGTATTCAGCAGCTTATCTGAACCCTGGTCTATAAAATCAGAAACATTTGTGGATGTGACTACTTCCCTCAACCATACATCTACATCTGTCTTAAGCTGCAGGAGCTATTTTTCTTTCACTTTAGAGCATGCTTTTGGAATCTCACACCAATGGCTCAGAGACAAACTCAAGTTAATTTTAAATAATTTTGACACTCTTTTGTCATGGATGCTTTCTATGGGCACTCTACACTGTACTACAACCTCTGTGAGTATATCACCTTTGCTTTAAAGGCTCTACCTTGGCGCCATGTGTTGCATTACTAGCTGTTGTAAAAGAGTGACACCTGTCTCTGCCTTCATTATACATTTTTAGATTTAGAAAAATAGTGTCTGTCTTTTTTAGAGATGAGTTTAGAATATTTAGAACAGTGAGAGATACTAATTAAATGTAAAGAATAGTTTAAAAACAATTAAAGTGTTATTTTGGCCCATTTATAAGAATTTGGCTTCTTTATAAACTGATTCAACAAACTTAAAATAATAGAGTTTCTGGAGGAAAATCATTAAAAAGCCTGGGATAGGGTTCTCTCAAATAGTTTAATGTCAACATAGAGAATAAAGATTGAACAGTCTTTATTCTCTGTACCCTCCCAGGTTAGTAAAGAAGCATGCTTAGTGTTAGTGTGATAAAGGGCCACCCACTGTAAGTTCATTCTGATTTCTTAAATCCATGCATGCAAATAATTGCAATAAATTTATTTTCTAAAGTTTTTTTTAATCTTCAGAAATACAGATACCTGGAATACAGTTCATTCTACATAGAAACTCTGTTTTTTTTTAAATGAAGTAATGAAATTTCTTCATTATGGACTCTATTCTTAATGATGAAATATTTTTTGACAGAGCAACATATCCAAGAGAATAAAACAAATGGGTGTTCTAATAACATTTATCAAATTATTATGGTGCTATGAATGCCTCCATGGCTCCAAAAATATAGTATAACATGAAAGGATGATATAACAACATAGGCTCCTGTAACAATTTCTAAATGAAAAAAACCTCTTTCTTGTTTATCTTCTTTAAGTGCGCATATTTTAGTATATTTACCCTATCTTATAGGACTATATAAGTGAGTATATACCATGTGTGTCTTTCTGCTCCTGGGATACCTCACTCAGGATGATCTTTTTTAGATCCCACCATTTGCCTGCAAATTTCATGATTTCCTTGTTTTTAATTGCTGAGTAGTATTCCATTGTGTAAAAGTACCACAATTTCTGTATCCATTCCTCAGTTGAGGGACATCTGGGTTGTTTCCAGGTTCTGGCTATTACGAATAAAGCTGCTCATCCTGAGTGAGGTAGAACAATACTCCTCAATACTAAAGTGGTAATCCTGTGTCTACAACACCCACTTTTAAGCCACATTTTAATTAAACACGTGACATTGATAAAGCTAGTGTAATGCTGCCTTCTTCCAGGTAAAAAATAAGGGCTAGCTGTGATTGGCCTCATATTGTATGCTGGCATTTCCTTCTTCTATGTAAACTGCACAACACTACTCCAAGGGACATCTGTTGTTTGTATATAACAGAGAAAAAGGTATGTGAAAATTAAGGTACAGAAAGAGTAGACAATATTACACTCTTGGTGAAAAACAGACCTAAGTTTAGCATTAAGGAATAAAATAAATAATCCAATATCATTAAGATCTTATTCTCTGAACAAACATGCTTTTGTTGCAGTTATGAGTGCCTGATGGAGGCAGGCTTTTCCCTTCTAGGTACCATTGCACACCAGGCTGGACAGGAAGGAATAAAGCTCAGCAGGGGCAGATAGGTTATACATTGAGTTCAGGAGAAACAGCCTTCTCCAAGGCAGTTTTCAGTGAAACAGCTCTATTTATTATTTGTAAAAAGAGCTATATAAACTTTGGGAAATGGGTAAGTTTACATTATTGTCTGGGGACAAGATGCTGGATGTATTTTGTTTGCATGAAGAGAAATTTCAGGTGCTTGCTAGGTCCTTATAAAGAGAGAAAAAATTTAACTGGAAACTTGGCCACCAGGCTACATGACTATCCTAAAGGTGGCAGAGGGAGGTCACAAGGATTTGTTGTGCTGGGACATACAGGTCCAGGAGGAAGGAGTTCTACTGCTATCAGTCCCAGGATTAGATTTTCTGAGTTTGGACACATCTTGACCTCACTTTTGTGCCAGACTAGCTGCCTGTTGCACGACTTTCCTGGAGCCAAAGACAGAATAAATCTTAACTAGGTTGGCCTCTGGAAATGCAAGTCCATTGATGTTTGGTGATATGTGATAGCACAGTTTGGGAAATAAGAATTTAGAGTTGGAAGAAATGAGAAATCTAGAGAAATACTAGAGAGTGTCTTTAAAGAGAGTTTAAGCATAAGCCATATGTGGTATAAGCAGAAATAACAAAGGGTAGGGCTTGAAAAACAATGTAATGTAGAGAAATACAAATGTAATGTAAATTAAATTGGTAAGGTGTCATAAGCTGTTGGCACTTGTTGAGATATGACTCTGAGAACAAGAAAAGGGTGGTACCCTTGCCTCAGGTGTTCACTTCAGCTGTCTTCTAAAACTCAGCTGATATAGATCAGGCCGAGCACCTAACCTTGTAGAAGGTTACAGAATTATATTCTCATCTAATTAATGTCCTATGTCCTTGTCAACTAGAGAGTTTATTTCTGTTTGTTTGTATTGTTTTCTTCCTTGCCTGCCTGAGGAGCTACCATTTATAGCCCCTACATTCTCTACTTCATAGCTCTCTCTCTCTTGGAGCCCTCTCCAAGCCTCTGCATTGCATGTGTACTTCACAGGCAGGCAAACTGCTTCTGGGTTTTTCAGTTTTCACAGGACATATCCCCTTGAGTCATACTACCTTCTTTAAAACAATATACACAGGTATTTTCTTAAACAGAGGTAATTTTCCCTCTTCAGGGCACCTCCAGTGCCAGCTGTGGAAGTGTTATTTTTCCCCTAACCTGCCTTTATATAAAGATAAATATGTTATTTATTCTTATTTATTCTTCAGTGACTGACATTTCTGCAGAAATAATTGCCCATTTTCCTAATGCATGTGGCCTAAGTCTGGAGTAAAGAAAGAAAATAATTATTATTTAGTATGCTCAGAACTGCATCTACGATGTACTTTACAGTGCTGGTAATTATCATTTACCAAGTTCACACAGTTGTCTGCTGATATATTAAATCAGAGTGTACAGTGCTGAGTCCACTCCTAAACAGCATCATAGTCCCCAAAGACATGCCTGCATTCACCAGGAGAGGGGATCCTGATAGCATCACCAATGCCATTGAATCTCCTGCACAAAATGTTAGCAATTCTAAAGTCCTAGACTTTTAAACTACTTTTGTTTCTAAGAGGCATCTGATCTTATTTTTACTTAGTTGCTTGTTTGGGAGAGCAAAACTTAGGCAAAAAATAAAAATGATTTTTCACCCATTGGGGACTGTGAAAGTTATTTTTATGTGTGTGTGGTATTTGACTCTATCTGACATATAATGCTGAGAGATAGATCGATATTTCTATTTTAAGGTTACATGTGTAGTAATGAGAGAAGTGAGCATGCATTTATTCTGGGGGTCACATCTTCAATGGGTAATAGTTGTATTAACTCTGATTCCAACAATCACAATTCTCTAGTATTCCTTTATTAAATATATGACAATGTGCTGTACTACTTCCTTGAAAAATATGAGTAGAACTCTTTGCAGTTCCTCAAGAGGAATAAAACAGTCCTCTCATGGAGAAAGAGTGAAACTGTTTCAGTGACAGTTGAGTCAGGATGACTATTTTCCCCATGGGGGTTTTTCCTATTGGTTGTCCAACTGTATCAATATTTTCACTCTTATATGCAGTTTATTGCAACCATCCCTGAGGAGACAGGATTAGCTGGGGTTGGATGGAAGGGGAGGAGGTCCTCCCCCGTTGGTGGCTTGGAGGGGGTGGGGAGGAGATGAGGGAGGGTTGGGAAGGGTGGGAGGGAATGAGGGAGGCGGCTATGCTTGGGATGCAAAGTACCTAACCTGTGATTGATAACAAAAAAATAAATTAATAAAAAAAAGAAATTAAAAAAGATGAGGCTTATATTTAAAAACATACTTAGAAAAATGGCAATACTCCAGTGTTTAAGGTCAGTGCCCAGGCAGTCCCATGTCTGGTTTCAACTGCCTAATTGTCACTCTTGGAACCTAGGAACATTGTACTCGGTTTAGTTTTTTTTTTTTTTAAAGCAATAACATACAAAAATAGTGCTATAGCATGGAAATTACTGTAAAAAATAAAATATGTAATATGGAAAGTGAAATTTATTATATAAATACATAATATATAAATTTACTGTAGGATTATGGATAGATGGGGTACAATATATATCAGATGGAAACTCAAGGTTGGAACATTTAGACATAAACCTTGGCAACTGAACTGATGTAGCATAAAATGTGTATTTTGTGAATTCTTTTTGCTAACTGTGTTAGTATTTTAGCAGCCAAATAATAAATTGTTTTAAACTTTTGACAAGAGATAAATAATTAAATTCAGTCATAAATGGTGACAGCTCTCAAATACGATGCTTTACTCAGTATGTTCACATTGAAATTTATCATATGGAAAGGATAAAAACATTGCATCAATCTATCTAAAGACATCATCTGTCTATCTGCTTGTTTATTCATCCATCCATCCATCCATCTATCCATCCATCCATCCACTCATCCACACGCCAATGTATATACACAGGACTAAGAATAAATACTATTATATATTAATCATAATATTTTGCTGGAATTTAAATATTTTCAACTTAAAGAATGAACATTATGGTAGCAACAGAGAGAAAAATTTCAGAGAAGCACACAATTAAGTAAATGCTTTATTCTTTCTACACAGTATATATTTTATTGTGAGGTTTACTTTGTTGCTTATATGTCTTAAATTGTAAATTTTAGGGTGAATCAATTTTCTGAAAGAATAATATAGGTTTAACCTTTATTTGGTGTCTTCAGATTAATCTATGAATCAGATGATTAAATGCATATTAGCTCAGGACAGGTTGACTGTGGGAATTCCAGTGGCTGATGTCACTATCTATTATATATCACTCTCTTTTATGAGAGAAGCTGCTTTTGTAGAGCTTTAACTTGTCTTTGACTACTTGGTAATGAATCTTATGAGAGGGTTGCCACACAATTCTGTGAAAATAATTTTACCTTCCTGGGTCTCTCCTTTTGTTGTCTGGGAATACAGGATTTCTCTATAACTCTTAGCCTATGGCTCAGGTAGAGTCTATTTACTTTGGGTAGCCATAGGATACTTTGAAAGATTTCAAGTGCATGCTGTGCCATTTCATTATACTTCGACTGCAGATTCTGATTGTAGAGCTGTTTCATCTGATTGAGAAGCTCTTGCCTGGACTGCATTTCCTAATGGGCTTTCTAAGGCAGCCCCCACCCCATCTCAATAGAATCATTCCATTGAGGGCTTACATTTGGTTTGAGCCCAATCACTTTGAAAAGAGAGTTTATCTTAGATGTAAAAATTTTGTAGTCACTGGTAGTCAATAATGAACTGGACAGGGATAATAAGGATGTAAACCTAAATAAATTCACAAAGTCAGTTAGAGCAGTTTTATTTTTAAATTAAATTTATTTTTAATGCATTTACTTTACATTTGGATCATAGTTCCCACCCTTGTCTCGTCCCAGTCCCTTACTCTCTCCATCTTCCCCCTCCCACTAGAGGGAAAGCCCTTCACCCCTACCAGCCAACCCAAGCTTATCAAGTCTCATCAGGATTAGCTGCAACCTCTTCCTCTGTGGCCTGACAAAACCACCCTGCCAGGAAGAAGATCAAGAAGCAGGCAACTGAGTATATGTCAGAGACAGCCTTTGCTCCCCTTACTAGAGAATACACGGAGACTGAGCTGCCTATCTGCTACATCGGAGGAAGGGGCCTGGGTCCTCTCTATGCATGGTCCTTGGTTGGTGCATAAGTCTCCACAGGCCCACTCTGGGCTCAGATTTGTTGGCTATGTTGGTCTTCTTGTGGAGCTCCTGTTCCCTCCGGGACCTTCTATCCCTCCACTCTTCCATAAGACTCCCTGCACTCTGCCCATTGTTTGGCTGTGAGTCTCAGCATCTGTTTTGACCCCTTGGTAGGGGGAGTCTTTCAGAGGACATTATGGTAGGCTCCCATCCTGTTTTCTTTTTAAACCGCTTCCAGTGTCTATTCTTTTTGCCATTCTGAATGAGAAAATCCCTAAGATGTTCCTTGTTACTAAGCTTCTTTAGGTCTGTGAATTATAGTATGGTTACCCTGTATTTTATGGCTAATATCCACTTAAAAGTGAATATACACCATGCTTGTCTTTCTGTGTCTGGGCTATCTCACTCAGGATGATCTTTTCTAGTTCCATCCTTTAGCCCGCAAATTTTATGATGTTCTTGTTTTTAATAGCTGAATAGTATTCCATTGTGTAGATGTACTACAGTTTCTTTATCCATTTTTCAGTTGAGGGACATCTGGGTTGTTTCCAAATTCTGCCTACTACAAATAAAGCCACTACGAACATAATTGACCAAATGTTTTTGTTTTATGGTAGAACATGTGTTTGGTATATGCCCAGCAGTGGTATAGCTGTGTCTTAATGTAGAGCTGTTCCCAATTTTCTGAGAAAGTGCCAGATTGATTTCCAAAGTGCTTGTAAAGTTTGCACTCCCTCCAGCAATAGAGGAGCATTCCTATTTCTCTACACCCTCTCCAGCATGTGCTGTCACTTGAATTTTTGATCTTAGCCTTTCTGATCGGTGTAAGAGAGAACCTCAGAGACATTTTGATTTGCATTTTCCTGATGACTAATGGCACCGAGCATTTCTTTGTTTCTCAGCTATTCAATATTTCTCTGCTGAGAATTCTTGGTTTAGCTCTGTACCTCATTTAAAAATTGTAAGAGGATTAATCCTCACTTAGAAAGTCAAATTGGATGGACATTGGATGTAGGGGAAAACAAGTAACAGAACAAGAGCCTACCACAGAGGGCCTCTGAAAGACTATACCTAGCAGGGTATCAAAGCAAAGATTAAGAAACATAACTAACTCTTTGGCAGAGTGCAGGGAATCATATGAAAGAAGGGGAAGTTAATATGACCTGGAGAGGAGAGGAGCTCCACAAGGACCAAATATATCAGGGCACAGGGGTCTTTTATGAGACTGTCTCTCCAACCAAGGACCAAGTATGGTTATAACCTAGAACCCCTGCTAGTATGTAGCAAATGGTAGCTCAATACCCAAGTGGGTACACCAGTAAGGGGAACAGGGACTATTTTGGACATGAACTCAATAGCTGGCTCTTTGACCTCTCTGCCCCCAGAGGGAGGAGCAGCCTTGCTAGGCCACAGAAGAGGACATTGCAGCCATTCCTGAAGAGACCTGATAAGCTAGAGTTAGACGGAAGGGGAGGAGGTCCTCCCCTATCAGTGGACCTGGAAAGGGGCAGGGAGGAGATGAGGGAGGGCAGGGTGGGATAGGGAGGGAATGGGGGAGGGGACTACGGATGGGATACAAAGTATATAACCTGTGATTAATATAAAATAAAATGTTAACATTAAAAAATTGTATTATTTGGTTTGTTGATGTTTAATTTTTTGATTTCTCTCTATATATTGGATATGAGCCCTCTGTTGGACATAGGGTTGGTGAAGATATTTTCCCTGTCTATAGGCTGTCATTTTGTTCTATTGACAGTGTCCTTTGCTTTACAGAGCTTTTCAGTTTCATGAGGTCCCATTTATTAATTGTTGATCTTAGAGACTGAGCTGTTGTTATTCTGTTCAGGAAGTTGTCTCCTGTGCCAGTGAGCTCTTCCCCAATTTTTCTTCTAATAGATTTAGTATGTCTGGTTTTATATTGAGGTCTTTGATCCACTTGGACCTTATTTTTGTGCAGGGTGATAAATATGGATCTATTTGCATTTTCTACATGTAGACATCCAGTTAGACCAGCACCATTTGTTGAAGATGCTATCTTTTTTTCATTGTATGATTTTGGTTCCTTTGATAAAAATCATGTGTCTGTAGGTGTGTGGGTTTATTTCTGAGTCTTCCATTGATGTACCAGTCTGTTTCTGTGCCAGTACCATGCAGTTTTTATTATTGTTGTAGAGTAGACTTATAGATCAGCTGAAAGTTGGGCAAGCAGCACTTCTTCTGAGATCATTACGGGACAAAGGAGGGGTAATCCAGTTGTATGCTGAGTGGAAAAACAGTTCAGAATTCAGACTTCTTTCTATTTTCCATAGTATGCTTCAGTGAATGACTGAGTTGTGATGTACTCTCTCTCCCGGCCTCTTCTTCCCATTAGTGCTTTCCCTCAGCATCAAGAAAGGTGGCATATCAGAGCCTGAGTGTGTCTACAAGAACTTCCACACTGGGACTGGAAGGGTTGAACTAGCAAGATAAGTGCATGAAGAACTCTTTCAATAATCCTACTGGCACACATATGGACACACAACTGTTCTCACAGACACAAAGGGCTCTATCTTCATGGGGCATTCCTAGAGGAGAGAGAAGGGTTTGGTACAGTTAGTTGATTGGACTGCATTTCTTTCCCTGTAGGACAACAAGATTTTTTTTCTAAGTCTGGAATAACTTTCAGTTTGTATACAACTTGATAATTGGTGAGAAAAGTATACATTTAAAGCCAAGAGACATGGCATTATTTTTATTAATTATACTTTATTCACTTTATATCCCAGCTGTAGCCTCCTACCCCACCCCCTCCCAAACCCACCCGCTTTCCCTCTTCTCCTATGCCTCTCCCCCAGTCCAATGATAGGGAAGTCCTCTTTCCCTTCTATCTGACCCTAGTTTATCAGGTCTCATCAGGACTGGCTTCATAGTCTTCTTCTGTGGACTGGTAAGGTTGCTTCCCCCTCAGATGGAGATGATCAAAGAGCCAGCCCATGAGTTTATGTTAGAGACGGTCCTATTACTGGGAAACCCTCTTAGACACTGAGCTGTCATGGGCTACACCTGTGCAGGGGTTCTAAGTTATTTCCATGCATAGTCCTTGTTTGGAGTATCAGTCTCAGAAAAGACCCCTGTGCCCAGATTTTTTGGTTCTGTTGTTCTTCTTTTGGAGCTCCTGCCCCTCCAGGTCTATCTCCCTCTTCTTTCATAATATTCCCTGCACTCTGCCCAAAGTTTGGTAATGAGTATCAGCATCTCCTTTGATACCCTGTTGGATAGAGTCTTTCAGAGGCCCTCTGTGGTAAGTTCCTGTCCTGTTCCCTGTTTTCTCCCTTTTCCAATGTCCATCCCATTTGCCTTTCTGAATGAAAATTGAGCATCATACCCAGGATGCTCCTTCTTGATTAGTTTCCTTAAGTGTATAGATTTTAGTATGATTGTCCTATATTATTTGTCTAATATCCAGTAATAAGTGAGAACATACCATGTGTGTCTTTCTGCTTCTGGGCTACCTCACTCAGGATGATCTTTTCTATATCCCACCATTTGCCTGCAAATTTCATGTTTTCCTTGTTTTTAATTGCTGAGTAGAATTCTATTCTGTAAATTTACAATGATTTCTGTATCCATTCCTCAGTTGAGGGACATCTGGGTTGTTTCCAGGTTCTGGCTATTGAAAATAAAGTTGCTACAAACATGGTTGAGCAAATGTCCTTGTTGTATACTTGAGCATATTTTGGTTATATTCCTAAGAGTGGCATAGTGAGGTAGCACTATTCCTAATTGTCTGAGAAAATACCAGATTGATTTCCAAAATAGTTGTACAAGTTTACATTCCCACCAGCAATGGGTGTAGGTGAAATCTCAGGGTTGTTTTGATTTGCATTTTGATGACTGAGGATATTGAGCATTTCTTCAAGTGTTTCTCTACCATTCAATATTCCTCTATTGAGAATTCTCTGTTTACTCCATTTTTAATAGGGTTACTTGATCTGTTGCTGTTTAACTTCTTAAGTTCTTTATATATTCTGGATATTATCCCTATGTCAGATATAGGGTTGGTGAAGATCTTTCCCAATTTGTCATTTTGTTCTGACAACAGTGTCCTTTGCATTACAGAAGCTTTTCAGTTTCATGAGGTTCCATTTATTAATTATTGATCTTAGAGCCTGAGCTGTTGACGTTCTGTTCAGGAAGTTGTCTCCTGTGCCAATGAGTTCAAGGAATCTCCTCACTTCTAACAGCTTTAGTGTGTCCGTTTTTATACTGAGGTCTTTGATCCACTTGGATTTTAGTTTTGTGCAGGGTTATAACTATGGATCTAATTGCATTTTTCTACATGTAGACATCCAGTTAGAGCAACACCATTTGTTGAAGATGCTATCTTTTTTCCACTGTATGATTTTGGCATCTTTGCCAAAAATCAGGTGTCCATAATTGTGTGGGTTTATTGCTGAGTCTTCTATTTGATTCCATTGATCCACCATTCTGTTTCTATGCCAGTACCATGCTGTTTTTATTACTGTTTCTCTCAAGTAGATCTTGAGATCTGGGATGGAGAGACCTCCAGAAGATCTTTTATTGTAGAAGACTGTTTTAGCGATTCTGGGTTTTTTATTATAAATTTTTTATTTTATTTTTTGAGATTATAATTACATAATTTCCATTTTCCTATCTCCTCTCCAAATCCTTGCATATGTCCCTCCTTTCTTTCAAAATTATGGCCCCTCTTTTTTAAATTAATGGTTGCTGGATACATACATGTGTACACATAACATATATAAGTCTATGCACAAATATGCATATATAGTTTACATGAAATTTTTCCATTTGATCTAACAATGCTGCTTCCAAAAACTAAAGATCACCTAATAAAAACCACAATAATCAGACATAAGCAGACTCAAGACACTTAATTGAGTTGTTTGCCATAGTTTTTCAAGAGAGTTCCGAAACATTATATGCTATTACTGTTGCCCTTGGTTGCTCTTCCGAAGTTGAAGAAAAAAAGAAAACACCTCCCTGTTGCCAAAGTTACCATGTACTTCAAAAATATAGAGCCCAGAGGACCTAAGCTGAAACTGTCTCCTTCTTGGGGGCTAGATTTCATGGTACCAAAAGGTACCACAGAATATTCCAAAGGAGGGAGGTAACCAACAGTACTACTCAGTCATGATGCCTATAAACCACATCAATGACCAGCAAGACGCAATAACCCTAATGGTACATTAGTGGCACCCATATCTTGACAGTAACCAGCAGTTCTTTAATTGGACTTAAGACCCACTGCATTGTTTTGAATGGAATATAAACACAAGTCATTTATAATATAGGGTTTCTTGACAGTCATAAGAAATTAGATTTTTATCAGTTACTATCTTTTCATTGTTATCCATTTAAAACAGGGGGTAAATTTGCTATATTATGGAAATGTAGCCATTGGCAAAATCAATGCACAACATACCTGAAAATATAAAATAATAGAAATAATAATGGAAGAATTCATAAATATTATTAAGCCTTGCAACCATATTTTAGATGCTGATGCCTGTTGCTTGGCTTAATAACAGTTACTTTTTTATTTCAATCAATTTCATAAAGAGTGACAATCAGCACAGATGCCCATCAGTATACTACCAAATTAGTCACAGTCTTTTTTCCTATTATTTGTGATGACACTAAGACCTTGCCACCTCTAATTTTTTGCATCACTTACTGTCAAATTTAAAGTGTCATGTGAGTAACAGAACACACCACTTACGTGCTTCCAACTGCTTATATAGATATTTGGATAAATTTTTTTTCTAAAAATAAAAAACATTAAGATGTATAAAACAAACATATCTCTTTGGTGTTTCAGGGAAAAAAAAGATTGTTTTATACCACAACAGTTATGTGGATTTATTTTATTTATTTATTTATTTATTTATTCATTCATTTATCATCCCAATTGTAGCCCCCTCCCTCCTTTACTCTCATTCTGACCTGCCTTTCCTTTTTCCCATATACCTCCTCCACTCCCCCTCAGAAAAGGGGAGCCCCCCGCCCACCTACGCATCCCAGCACATCAAGTTGTATCAGAACTACGTGCATTCTCTACCATGGTGGCCTGATAAGGCCGCTCTGCCCGGGGGAAGTGATCAAAAATAAGGTATCTTGGTGTTGACACACATGATGTATACTCACTTATAAGTAGATATTAGCCATACAGGATAACCATACTACAATTCACAGACCCAAAGAGGCTAAGTAACAGGAGGTCGAAAGGAAGGATGCATGAATTGTACCAAGAAGGGGAAATAAAATAGATAGAGGGGAGAGAGGGAACAAGATAAGAGACGGAGTGCTGAGGGAAATGAGGGTGAGGATCTGATGTGGAGAGAATGTGCGGGGGGTGAGGGGTAGGGCAGGAGGACAGAGGGCTTGCAGAGAGACCATGGCCTGGGGCATCTCTAAGGCAGGCTGGACACCTAGGCTAGGACAAGGTAGGCTCTTGGGTAGATATGGGGTAACTCTGGAACATGGAGACTGAAGAGGCCACCCTGTAACCAGACGGACTTCCAGTAGAGGGAGGGAAACACTGACCTATCCACAGAAACTTGCACCCAAAATTTATCCTGCCTACAAGATGTACAGTTAGGTGGATTTTAGGCAGCCTGAATAATACACCAAAAGCTTCAAAACTCTTCATTTTTCATTTTATTTATATTAATTACAGTTTATTCACTTTGTATCTCCCCTGTAGTTTCCTCCCACTTCCCCTCCCAATCCTACCCTCCCTCCCCCCTCTCTTCCCATGTCCCTCCCAAAGTCCACTGATGGGAGAGATCCTCCTCCCCTTCCTTCTGATCCTTATCTATCAGGTCTCATCAGGAGTGGCTACATTATCTTCCTCTGTGGCCTGGTAATGCGATCCCCCCTCATGGAGAGGTGATTAAAGAGCAGGCCAATCAGTTCATGTCAGAAACAGTCCCTGTCCCCATTACTATGGAACCCACTTGGACAGTGAACTGCCATGGGCTACATCTGTGCAGGGGTTCTTGGTTAACTCCATGAATGGTCCTTGGTTGGAGTATCAGTCTCAGAAAAGACCCCTGTACCCAGATTTTTTGGTTCTGTTGCTCTCCCTGTGGAGCTCCTGTCCTCTCCAGGTCTTACTACCTCCCACTTCTTTCATAAGAGTCCCTGAACTCCGCCCAACATTTGACTGTAAGTCTCAGCATCTGCCCTGATACCCTGCAGGGTAGAGCCTTTCAGAGGCTCTCTGTGGTAGCCTCCTGTCCTGTTCTCTGTTTTCTCCCTCTTCTGATGTCCATTCTCTTTGCCTTTCTCAATGAGGATTGAACATCTTAGCCAGAGTTCTCCTTCTTGATTAGTTTCTTTAGGTGTACAGATTTTAGTAGGTTTATCCTATATATCTAATATCCACTTATGAGTGAGTATATACCCTGTGTGTCTTTCTGCTTCTGGAATACCTCACTTAGGATGATCTTTTCCACTTCCCACTATTTGCCTGCAACCACTCTGGAAATCAATCTTGTGCTTTCTCAGACAATTAGGAATTGTGCTTCCTCAAGATCCAGCTATACCACTTCTAGACATATATCCAGAAGAGGCTCAAGTACATAACAAGGACATTTGCTCAACTATGTTTGTAGCAGCTTTATTTCTAATAGCCAGAAGCTGGAAACAACCCAGATGCCCCTCAGTTGAGGAATGGATACAGAACTTGTGGTACATCTACACAATGAAATATTACTCATCAATAGAAAACAAGGAAATCATGTAATTTGCAGGCAAAACTCTTCTTAAAAGGAAAAAGAAAACACTCTTTGAAGTGACAGTGAATAAACAATGATTTTTGGAGCTACAGAGTTTTTATTTGATGGCTTATATCAAATAATAATAATAATAATAATAATAATAATAATAATAATGAGCTGTAAGGTATCAGTATCTTGGAGGAGATTCCCAGATACGTCTGCTGCCTTGCGTGCTTTTGGTTTTTAGCAATGATGAACTTGAAGCTAAGCAGACAGATATTCCCAGAATTCCACAGTTAATAGTAGTAATTAAGTAGTTGCAAGACCACAGCTCTACAGTGGTGTTCATTTATTTTAGTAAACATACTCTAAACATATTTTTTCTTCTTATTAATGATGGAAACACTGTGTCAGACTGAACAGTTTACTGAAATACTTTCTGTGGGATTTGACTCCAAAATTGGTTGTCATTTCCTCTCCTTTAGCAATTCAAAACATCAGGTGCCACTTTAATCTCTGCACAGTAGACAGTAGCTGAGGATATATGGTAAAAGTTCATGTTAAATTTACTTGACTATTGTTAATAAATGCAGTTTAAGCTTATTACAAATAAACAGTATTCTGATTTTTTCTTATGTCTCTATTTACAAGTATTCTTTTTGCTACTCTTGGAAAGAGTTTGGAAATTCTTGGAGCCAGAGTAGTTAATGGGGAAAGAAAGTTTCTGTGAGGATTTAGAACCTTGTAGACTCATGATAGGTATAGAACAAGATTTAAGAACCACTGACGTTCTGAAGTCTACACCTGAGACAAAATTTTTTCAGTGTATTCTATTTTTAATAAATATCTCTGTATGTGCTTGTGGATACATGCGTGTGTGAGTGCAGGTGCCATGGAGTCTAGAAGGCACTGAAAATCTTAGAGCTGGAGATATGTGCAGATGTGAACTATGGAATTGGGTGCTGGGAACCTAAAGTAAAAATTCATAGGAGAATCCCTGTCTGTTTAAAGGAGTAACTTCAAAAGTTGTAAAAATAAACACCACCTACTACAAACATCAGGGTTTAAGTTTTTATTAGTATTTTGGGGTATTTAAAATATCCCAAATATGAATTGTGAAATTGTAGAGTTAGAAAAATAAAAGGGGCTGTTGTTTCAAGGGGCAGATGATGACTTTATACAGGACAGTATGGGAAGTATTGCCTACAGGCCAAGCAGAGAGAAAAGAGTTAACATCAGGTTTAATTTAACGTGCTTAGGAGAAAGTGCTTTAAATTTGTACAGGGATTCTGGAATAGGTAACATAAAATCTTAATATGTTTATATAAAGTTAATGCACCTTTAATTATTGTAAATTTATGAGTATTTATGAATTGAATGGTATTATTATTGTTTGAATAATCTATTTAATACTTATGAAAAAAGAGAATATCTGGATTCTACTCAAGATAAATGAGCATAATTTTTAGTTTGTAGCTGAAAAATAAAGATAGCATGGTATGCAATACATAGTCTGTATGTAGGATGTATCTGTGATCTTAACATTTCTTCTATGAAGCACCAAGCATTCTGTGTGTATTTGTGTACACACCCATGGCCAGATAAGCATTTACCTTCCTAATAGGCAGAACTTGTATGAAAACATCTGTTGCACAAATCATTAAATGTTAGTGGAAACTTCCAAGTAGCCCTGTAATATTATAATTTTAGTCTTTTACTTAGTGGTTTAAAAGAACTCACTGTAGAGGATTATAGAATGGCAGAAAAACACTTAAAGAAATGCTCAACGTCCGTAGCCAAATCAAAACGACCCTGAGATTTCACCTTACACCCACCAGAATGGCTGAGATAAAAAACTCAAGTGACAATGCATGCTGGAGAGGTTGTAGAGAAAGAGGAACCCTCCTCCATTGCTGGTGGGAATGCAAACTTGTACAACCACTCTGGAAATCAATTTGGCACTTTCTTAGATAATTAGGAATAGTGATTCC
>CM053745.1:64141975-64161966 GCA_028658305.1 Pachyuromys duprasi | reverse complement strand
GGTCTTATATGAGACAGTTTCTCCAACCAAGGACCATGTGTGGATATGGCCTGGAACCCCTGCTCAGATGGGGCCCATGATAGCTCATTGTCAGACTGAAGACCCTAGTGAGGGGAACAGGGACTGTTTCTGTCATGAACTCGATGGCTGGCTCTTTGATCCTCCCCCATACATGCCAGGGAGTAACAGCCTGGCTAGATCCCAGGGGAGGACATTGCAGCCAGCCCTGAGGAGACAAGATGAACTGGGGTCAGATGGAAGTGGAGGAGGTCCTCCCCTGTAGGTGGACTTGGAGGGGGTGGGGAGGAGATGAGAGAGGGGTGGGGAGAGTGGGAGGGAAAGAGGGAGGGGGCTATGCCTGGGATGCAAAGTACCTAACCTGTGATTAATATAAAAATAAATAAATTACATTAAAAAAATCTTGCTAGATGCATTCCTTAACAATTCAAGCAAACATGGCCTGAGAATGTTGCTCAGTAGTAATGTACCTACCAGATGAGCTAGAATCAATCATTGGTAACACACACACACACACACACACACACACACACACACACACACCATGAACACAAATAAACATTTATTGTTTAAATGAACATTATAGTTAGTGTGTGGGACTAAACATAAATAGATATCTAATGGAACCCCAGATTTATTAAAAAAAAGAAAAGAACATTTTAGTGAGCTTGCAAAAGGTAGCCTTAGAAACATGTAGTAATTTTGTAGGGTTTTAGAAAAAGGTATATTTTTTACTCTCAGAAGGACAGATGAATAAATATAGAAATTTCACTTAAGGCTGAGTGTTTCAAAAGTCTCTTTTGCTCTCTGCATATTGTCCAGTTGTGGGTATTTGTGTTAGTTCCTATCTACTGAAATATGAAGTTTCTATGACAAGGTATGAGCAAGTTATTGATATATGGGTATAGAACTATGTTCCTAGGAATAATTTTATTGCTATTTTCCTTTAGCAGAATAATAGTAGTAAGTTCCCTGCAGGTCCATAACCTATCTAAATTCATATGAACCTGATTCTTTTTGTTTGCAATGTTTCTACAGGACAGCCCTTGAAAAATCTCCTACTGTGTGATTTTATTTTACTTTATTTATTTAACTATTTTCATAGGATAAAATGAAGCCCAAGAATGAGGTCATTCACTGCAGGTCACATAGAAAGGTCTTTGACTGGATTTGGATTCAAGTCAAATGTCTAGTGAATAGATCAATATTGCTAATAACCAAAATAGTCATGAATAATTGAGAAAACCAAAAAATAGAGTAAAATCAGAAAAAGGAATACTTAGATAAAGAGGCATTAAAATTGGACTTATTGAGAAGAGAATTAAAGGTTTTAAAGATGAGAAAAATTTACTCTGGAAAGCAGGCTAGTCATGAAGCAGCATAAAAACGAACACTATTTGTTGCTTATTAAATTTCATGTATTCTAAGTTAGAACACACAAAATGTCTATTGCTAAAATTAAGTCAGAGAATGCAACTATTTTACCACTTCATTCTTTAGATGAGAAAATTAACGTTGCTTCAAACTGGTGCTTATTATTATATATATATTTTTACCATGTAACACACACACACACACACACACACACACACACACTAGTGCCACTGACATTCTGGCTGTGGACTATCCTAAATCTCCCAAAAACGAAACCTCTGAACAGGTGGTGAGGCCTCAGGTTTCCTCTCAGTGAAGCTGTGTGCAGGGAAGGAAATTACATGTTGTGGATTAATTCTCTCCCATGCTGCTATTTCTCATTCTCACGATTTCTATTTCCTATAAACACCATTAGCTGGCAGATCAGTGGCTGGCTATAATTAACTAGGTTGTGTGTATTTGTTAGTGGCCCAGTCCAAAAGTCACTCAGCATGGCTTGAACTGTGCCATATGGCCAGTATTGCTACATTTTGGTCAAATGATGCAATGCTGAAAAGTCTTGCATTTTTTCTTCCTGTGGAGGGAAAGAAAGTCTCTTCTTTTTTCCTAGGAAAGATTTCTTACTTAATGTTTTTAAAATTTGTGTCATGGGTGTTCCTAAAATACAGTGTCCATAGTTGTGATTTCAACTGCTGTATTTGTAAAAATCTCCTTTGTTTGACCCTTGACATGTATTGGTATATTAAATAAAAATACATTTGTTCTAGGTTTATAGATCTTTCTTAGCCAGGTATGACAAGGGGATAATGAATTTCAGACTAGTCTGAACTACATTGTAAGACCCTCTCTTAAAAGTGAAGTGATGAATTTTTCCACATTGCTTTAAAATGAGAGGTATGTAGCCCAGTTGTAGTCCAGAGGTAGAGGTTATCAGTGATGGGGGACCTGGTCCCTGGTTCTAGAATACCGTTTTGTCATCTACTGAGCCTTAGTCACATCATGGGCAACACTATATATAGATGGAATCTAAATGGAGGGAATGAATTCATGTTTTGAACATTGTCGGTTTGATAAATTTAATTTGCTGAAGAAATTCATTACATTTTCTCTGATTTATACTATAAGCTATTTTTTCAAATACTGTCTTCATAAGAGATGGAAAATGTTCATTCTGCTGTTTGTTTAATAATCCACCAGATAACCAGGTAACCTTTCATGCCACACATGCTGAGAGATGTTGTTAAAGCAATCAAAAGGCTTTTGTTCTACTGTTGTGGACTACACTGGATATGCAGTTTCTGTGATATTTATAGCATTTTCTTCCCTGTTGCATCCACATTTGTCCAGTGGACCACGTCTTAAGATTTAGGGGCCTTTCTCTTTTCCATGTGTTGCCTTCTGTTTTTATGCACACTGGTCCCTAACAAATCTCTTATGACCTGTCCTTGGCTTCATTTTCCTCTATTAGTATAATTTTAGTCTTAAATTGTATTTTTCTCATTTAAATGCTGTCTGAACACATAATAAGAAGGTTAGAGTGCCCTAGATTGCTAATAGGTGACATATTTTGAAATCAAACACTTACTCTACCAGTACAAATGGCAACTCTCTTCTCAATGACCTATTGCAGCATCTTCCTGAGATAGAAGATGAAATACGTTGGTTATTTGTTAAGCTTACATGAGATGAGTAAGACTTTTGATCTAAATATTTTTCTTATTTTGCATCTATTTGAATAATGTAGCATGTATTTTCCCATACATTTCAGAAATATAAATTAAAGGATCTTGGCTAAAAATTTTTCAGATGGCATGTGTAGGCTTTGTTTATTTTCAATTTAGATGATTTAAATTATAAAATTAGCATACTGTAAAAAGTAAAATCTAATAAGCAGGTTAAAAAGGAGACATGAAATTCCATTTTTTCATCATTTTTCATTTCATTCATTAAAATCTTTATTGAACTTTCTGATGTAATTATGTACATCACTCTGCATACCCTCATATATGCATGTAAAAGAATATACACATCATATTTTATAATACTATGTGATGGTTTTTAATTAACTTTACATCCTTGTTGTAATCCCAGATCTCATCTCTTTCAAGCCCACCCTCCATTCCTTCTCCCATTTTTTTCTCAGAAAAGGGGCACTCCCTAACCAGGTCCCAGAGGGGCTTGCTGATACTGAAGCATCAACCAAGGACAATGCATGAACTGCACCTAGGACCCCTACAAAGGTGTAGCATATGGGAAGTTTAGGCCTCATGTGGGTCCTCTAGTAAGGGCAATGGGGACTGCATTGTGTACTATGTGACTTTTATGTGACATAAATATTTTGTTTTTAATGCAATAATATTGTAGAATAATATTCTCCTGTATTCTATTTCATAAAATATCATGCAAGACTTTTCACTTTAGTCAATTTTGGGCCTTCCTTATCATTTTCACAGCTGCACAGTTTTCCTTTTAAAGGGTTACTTTCATAGTTCACAAAGAATGAACTTGTAAATTCCCACAACATGTGGAAATAACATGCAGAAGGCAGAGATGGAGCCTATTTTCAGAGCATTCACACTTCTGTGGTATTTGTGTGTCACCAAACAGCATGACATATAATTATTCACGATTACAACACTCTTTCTATTAACAATTGATTCAGTCTCTGTGAGTCCCCATGGGCCCAGGTTAGTTTATTATGTGGGTCTTCTTGTGGTGACCTTGACCACTCTTGCTCCCTCAATTCTTCCTCCTTCTATTCCATAAAATTCCCTATTGTTTGTCTGTGGTTCTCTGTATCTGTTCCATCACTCCTGTCTGCAAGCAGAGAAGTGTATCCTTAGTAGTGACAGGGGTTAGCTCTTCCCCATGGTGTGGGTCTCAAAGTTGGGCTAGTTTGCCATTCCCTCAATCTCTGTTCCATCTTAATCCCTACAGTTTTTGTAGGCAAGACAGATTTGGAGTTGAAGATTTTGTGGGTGGGTTTGTGTCCCCCTCCTTCACTGAAAGTCCCACCTGGCTACTTTTATAGTATTGAAGACTGTAATGCTTACATTCTGTAATTTATAATTACTGTAAATTATAATTGTCATGTTTTTTTGATGTTCTTTTAAAATTTATGCTGTTGACTCAGCCCTAGCATTCTACTATGATTTGGTACACATTATTTTGAATTTAATTTGTTTTATACATGTATGTGTGTAATAATTAGTAATTCTATATGTTCTTAAATATTTAAAACTCTATTTAAAAATTTTTATTTATTTATTCACTTCACATCCTGATCCTAGTGCTCCCATCAAAACTGTATTTTTTTTTTATAATCTTGACTTAAAAATCTTGAATCAGGATAAATTTAAGGCTCATCTTTTTCTAATAGAATTTAACAGGCATTTATGTACAGTGTTGGTCATTGGACATTGGTACCATATGTCTAAGGCTAGTCTGAAAGGTTCGCATATGGTTTTCTTACCCACATGGTGAGAAAACAGTGATATAAACCAGAAGTTCAGGACAGATTAATTTCAGGTCTGTTCACTGAGAAGTTCCCAAAGGAGGGCACATAAGGTCAACATCAGTTAGATGTCTTATGGGCATCCTTCTGACCCAATGCTTTAGGATAGAAGGTTTACCTTTAGCCCTGAAGTCTGGAAACTTAACTTGAATGTTATTAGTATTTTCTGTTTTTCTTAGTGAATAAAGTATAATTGTTTGGCTGCAAGTCTACATTTTATGAAAATTTAATTTGCTATATCTTTGAAACTTTTCCTGTAAACTTCTGTTTTGTTGTTTTTCACAAGTGTTAGTCCTGAATATTTTATCATATCTTGTCTTCTGTAGAGATTTTTTTTCCTCCAGTGAGTTGTTCATATTTTTACTTTTGTTATGTGTGGTATATTTATTTTTTATATTAATTACAGTTTATTCACTTTGTATCCCAGCTGTAGCCCTTTCCTCATTCCCTCCCAATCTCACCCTCCCTCCCTCTTCTCCTCCCATGTCCCTCTCCAAGTCCACTGAAAGGAGAGTTTCTCCTCACCTTCCATCTGACCCTAGTCTATCAGGTCTCATCAGGACTGGCTGCAATGTCCTCCTCTGTGGCCTGTCAAGGATGTTCCCTCCTCAGGGGGAGGTGATGTGACACATTTCTTATAGCTTTATAACAACAGTTTTATCTTATTTCAAATTATTTTATTTAAAAATATTTATTATTTGTTTATATCCCAGTCATAGCCCCCTCTCTCTTTTTTCTCCTTTCACCCTTTCATATTGCTCAAAAGGGGAGGTTTACTTGTTTAAGCAATAACCAACACATCCCAGCTCATTAACATAGGAAACACGCAAGTATTTTTCTTGTATATTTTTCAGAAATCTCCATTACTGGCTTTAAAACGAGCAATGAGAGTATTTTCATTGACTTTTAAAATATTCAAATTATCAAACAATTTTCAGTATCTTTAGTTAGCTCTTAAGTAAGATGTTGTCAATCCATAAGGATAAATACATTTATGTTAAAAATACCCTGGATTCTAATTTTGACTTCTCCACTCACCAGCTGTGATTCTTCTGTTGAGTCATTTGATTTTTCTCAGTCTTAAGGGGGATAAAAATTCCTACTTACTTCACAGGCTGTTTTATAAAACTCAAACAAAATAACACAAGAAAGCTTGGAATGCCAACAGCTCCAGTGCATGTGTCAGGTACAATCAATATTTACATTTCACAAATTTAATGAACTAAGTCATGGCTCATAAGAGGACTTAATTTATTGACTTTAAATTGTGCTTTAAAACAAATTGGGCTTCTTTTCATGTTTTCAAAAGACACAGTGATCAGTTAGTATTATTCTTAATTTCTTTGGATTGTGTTTTATTCCAGTACTAAATGACACCAACCTTATATGAAGCAATTTCTGTTTTCTCTTCAGCCTCCTTTCTGTTCCATTCAGTGCCACACCCTTGGAAGCTGACCTTGACTTTGACCATTGCATCATCAACACAAAAAGCAGAGGCTGGAAGCACAGTCCTCTTTGTCTCTGACTGATCCTCACTACAGTTTATACTTCTAGAAGGGGGAGGGGTGGGCTCTCTGATCTCAGGTTTGGATACACTTTCCTTCTCTTGCCATGTTTAATTCAGTAGTATTGTGACCCACCCTGCCTGCATATGTGCCTCCAGAATGTTATTGCTGTCCCTGTAATTCCTGTACAACCACTATAGACTCTTATGATTTTTTTCAGAATTTTACAAAAATTAAAGAAAAAAAAAAGATTTTCCTTCTCAGTTTACCAATGTTAAGTGTGTTGTTTACTGCTAGAGTCAAGGGTGTTACAGGACTCTATGTGGCCTTTTTATTTACCCAGTTAACAAAAGTATCTTTTCAAAGTCTGGTACCCCTCCTCCCCAACCAGAGACCATAGTTAACTAAATAGAACAACACATTTATTTGAAATAATCTGAAAACCTTCTTTAGAAACATTGAATCCTTTTAAATTTAATTTGTTTATATTAAGTACATTTTATTCACTTTGTATCCCAGCTGTAGCCTCCCCCCTCATTCCTGCCCAATCCCACTCTCCCTCCCTCATCTCCTCCCATGCACATCTCAAAGTCCACTAATAGGGGAGGTCCTCCTCCCCTTCCAGCTGACCCGAGCCTATCAGGTCTCATCAGGACTGACTGCATTGTCTTCCTCTGTGGCCTGGTAAGGCTGCTTCCCCCTCAGGGGGAGGTGATCAAAGAGCCAGCCACTGAATTCATGTCAGAAGCAGTTCCTGTTTCCCTTACTAGGGAACCCACTTGGATACTGAGCTGCCTTGGGCTGCAACTGTGTAGGGGTTCTAGGTTATCTCTATGCATGGTCCTTGGTTGGAGTATCAGTCTCAGAAAAGAACCCTGTATCAAGTCCAGATTTCTTGGTTCTGTTGCTCTCCTTGTGGAGCTCCTGTCCCCTTCAGGTCTTTCTATCTCCCCTTCTTTTATAAGATTCTCTGCACTCTGCCCAAAGTTTGGTTATAATTCTCAGCATCTGCTTTGATACATTACTGGGTTGAGTCTTTCAGAGGCCCTCTGTGGTAGGCTCCTGTCCTGTTTCCTGCTTTCTCCTTCTGATGTCAGTCCCGTTTGCTTTTCTGAGTGAGGATTGGTCATCTTACCCAGGGTCTTCCTTCTTGCTTAGCTTCTTTAGGTATGCAGATTTTAGATCAAAAACTCAAGTGATGCTGGAGAGTATGTGGAGAAAGCAGAACCTTCCTCCATTGTTGGTGGGAATGTAAACTTGTACAACCACTTTGGAAATCAATCTGGCACTTTCTCAGACAATTAGGAATAGTGCTACCTCAAGATCCAGCTATACCACACCTAGGCATATATCCAAAATATGCTTAAGTACACAACAAGGACATTTGTTCAACCATGCTTGTAGCAGCTTTATTTGTAATAACCAGAACCTGGAAACAACCCAGATATCCCTCAACGAAGGAATGGATACAGAAATTGTGGTATTTGTACACAATGGAATACTACTCAGCAATTAAAAACAAGGAAATCATGAAATTTGCAGGCAAATGGTGGGAACTAGAAAAGATCATCCTGAGTGAGGTAGCCCAGAAGCAGAAAGACACACATGGTATGTACTCACTTATAAGTGGATAGTAGGCTATAATATAGGATAATAATACTAAAATCTGTGCACCTAAGGAAGCTAATCAAGATGGAGGACCCTGGTAAGATCCTCAATCTTCATTCTGAAAGGCAAATGAGATGGACATTGGAAGAGGGAGAAAACAGGGAACAGGACAGGAGCCTATCACAGAGGGCCTCTGAAAGACTCTACCCAACAGGGTATGAAAACATATGCTGAGATTCATAGACAAACTTTTTTCAGAGTACAGGGAATCTCATGAAAGAAGGGAAAGCTAGAAAGACCTGAAGGGAACAGGAGCTCCACAAGGAGAGCAACAGAACAAGAAAATCTGGCTAAAAGGGTCTTTTCTTAGACTGATACTCCAAACAAGGACCATGAATGGAGATAACTTAGAACCCCTGCACAGATGTAGCCCATGGCAGTTCAGTGTCCAAGAGGGTTCCCCAATAATAAGAACAGGGACCATCTTTGACATGAACTCAGTGGCTGGCTCTTTGATCACCTCCACCTGAGAGGGGAACAGCCTTACCAGTCTACAGAGGAAGACAAAGAAGCCAGTCATGATGAGACCTGATAGGCTAGGGTGAGATGGAAGGGGAGGAGGCCCTCCCCTATCATTGGACTGGGGGAGAGGCCATAGGAAAAGAAGAGGGAGGGTGGGATTGGGAAGGATGGGGGGCTACAGCTGTGAAAAAGAGTGAATAACTGTAATTAATAAAAAATTAAATTAAATTAAAACAAAACAGGGAAATCATGAAAATTTCAGGGAAATGGTTGAATCTAGAAAAGATCATCCTGAGTGAGGTATCCCAGAAGTAGAAAGATGCACAGGGTATATACTCACTTATAAGTTAATATTAGACATATATGATTGGATAAACATATTAAAATGAACACCTAAAGAAACATTGAATCTTTAACAATATCAATTAACTAAAAATATACTGTTCTTCATTATCTCACAAAATACATAAAGACTAAATTACCAATACTGATGAAGTAAAAGCTATTAGAGTGTTTGAAATAAAAGTTCATAGAAAAACAAGAGTGCTAGCATTTAAAAATTTTTCTAAATTTTGTACACAATAGATATTACATCTGTTGTGGGTTTTCTAAGGTTTAGGGGTTAAAGCAAATTTTAGTCTTTTAGCATCAGTGAGTACACTTTTGTTATATTCATCAAATCATAGCACTACATAATTTTCACTGTTCATTGCTCTATTTTACTGTCTTTAAAGTAGTTTAAATCCACCTGATTTCAGCTTAAATGTATATCTGTCAAATTTTTTCATTAAAAATAATTCACTGATTTCTAATATAATATGAAATGAAAGCATCTATACAGTACAAGCAAAACTGACCTGCTTAGAGCCTTTTGAAAGACCCAAACTGCCAAAGAAAAATGTGCTTTCTCCTTAGTTATTGAGGTTTCCATAGCTTAATATGCTTATGTGAAAATGGGAATTAAGTGTGACTTCACCTTGGCTGTATCGGATCGTTATTGCATGAGCTACATGAATTAGTAGAGTTGTCTTGAACTATATATACATTGAATTTTATTATGAATAATTGTTTCTAATAAGAGCTTTAGGAAGACTCTGCCCATTCAGAAAAAGCAAATATGAAGTCTTACTGACAGGAACTACAGTGACATCCTTCTTCAAAAATCTCCTCCCAGGGACAGTATAAAATGAAATTAAAAGTAAATTTGTATCCTAACACTGGAAAAAATACTAGAACACCGTTTGATCATGAGAAAAGTAGAGTCAAGAAAGACAGGGTAGGAAAGAGTTGCTTGGAGTTTTTCTTTCCACTTCTAACAGTCAAAATTAAGAAAAAAAACTGAAGTGTTTAACTTAAGCTCTTTATGTTAAATATCTGTGATATTTATTCTAAGGGTAATTACACTGAAAGCCTCATATTCCACATTTATAATATCAGAAATAGTGCAAATTTTCTTGTAGGCATCATGAATAAATCAGTTTTCTGTACAATGTGATACTGAAGTTTGACCAGTGCTTTAGAAAGGCCATGCCTATTTGTACAGTAGAATCTTCCTGGTCACAGATGGTGCTGAATGAATGCATAAACCCAATGATTTAGGGTGGATCTTGTATCCAATCATGAGGGATCTGAAATAGTCTTCAACCATTCCATTCCTGACACCTGAACTAATAAAACCATGTGGCTCATTTCTGAATTACTTTGGAGAATCACAGCATAAAGACGCAGTGAGTGAAAGACTCCTATACGCCATAAAAGCTATGAGATTCCATCTATTTTTAGGGTGACAATTTCATCTTTATTTGAAATGTAATAGGGAAAATCATTTTGTCTCTTAAACTACAATGTTGAAGGTAGCCAAAGTGAATTCTAAGAATATGAAAAGCTGATAGCCTCTCTATGCTAGAAAGTATCTTGCTATCATCTTTGAGACCTGTCATCTTCTCTTTGTTAGTCTTAAAAAATTAGGGAAGTATAGCAGATTATTTTGGAACGTGCAAGACATGCTGATGAGTTATAATTACATATCAACATCTTGGAAGCTGCTATTTAGATAGTGCTTCCCAGCTGATTTTTAATTTTTCAAATATGCTATATCCATGTAGCTTTACATGTACTCTTACTCTCACTCCATTTCTTTAAAACTGGGAACACTATGAGTCTCAGCACCTGCTTTAATATCCTGCTGGATGGAGTCTTTCAGAGGCCCTCTGTAACCGGCTCTTTTCCTGTTCTGTTTTCTCCCACTTCCAATGTCTATCCTGTTTGTCTTTCTGAATGAGGATTGAACATCTTACCCAGGGTCTTCTTTCTTGCTTAGCTTCTTTAGGTTTGCAGATTTTAGTATGATTATCCTATCTTACATGTCTAATAGGCACTTATAAGTGAGTATATAGCATGTGTGTCTTTCTGCTTCTGGGATACCTCACTCAGGATGATATTTTCTAGTTCCCACCATTTGCCTGCAAATTTCATGATTTTCTTATTTTTAAATGCTGCAAACATTGTGTAAATGTACCACAATTTCTGCATCCTTTCCTCCTTTGAGGGACATCTGGGTTGTTTCCAGGTTATGGCTATTCCAAATAAAGCTGCTATGAGCATGGTACAGCAAATGTCCTTGTTGTATACTTGAGCATATTTTGAACATATGCCTAGGAGTGGCATAGCTGGATCTTGAGGTAATATTATTCTTAATTTTCTGAGAAAGTGGCAGATTGATTTCCAAAGTGGTTGTACAAGTTTACATTCCAACCAGCAATGTAGTAGGGCTCCTCTTTCTCCACATCCTCTCTAGCATGTGTTGTCACTTAAGTTTTTGATCTCAGCCATTCTAATCGGTGTAAGGTGAAATCTCAGGGTCGTTTTGATTTGCATTTCCCTGTGACTAAGGATGTTGAGCATTAAGAAAATTAATTTTATTAATTATAGTTTATTCACTTTGTATCCCACCTGTAGCTTCCTCCCTCCTCCCCTTCCAATCCCACTTTCCCTCTCACTTTTCTACCCATGCTCCTTCCCCAGTCCACTAATAGGGGAAGTCTTCCTCCCCTTCCTTCTGATCCTAGTCTATCAGGTCTTACCAGGAGTGCCTGCATTGTCTTCCTCTGTGGCCTGTCAAGGATGCTCCTCCTGCAGGGGGAGGTGATCAAAGAGCAGGCCAATCAGTTCATGTCAGAGATAGTCCCTGTTCCCATTACTATGGAACCTATTTGGACACTGAGCTGCCATGGACTACTTTTGTGCAGGGATTCTAGGTTAACTCCATAATGGTTCTTGGTTGGAGTATCAGTCTCAGAAAAGACCCCTGTGCCTGGATTTTTTGGTTCTGTTGCTTTCCTTATAGAGCTCCTGTCTTCTCCAGGTCTTACTATTTCCCACTTCTTTCATAAGATTCCCTGCATTCTGCCCAAAGTTTGGCTATAAGTCTCAGTATCTGCTCTGACACCCTGCAGGGTAGAGTTTTTCAGAGGCCCTCTGTGGTAGGCTCCTGTCCTGTTCCCTGTTTTCTCCCTTTTCTGATGTCCATCCTCATTGCCTTTCTGAATGAGGATTGAGCATCTTAGCCAGAGTCCTCTTGCTTGATTAGTTTCTTTAGGTATACAGATTTTAGTATGTTTTTTCTATATTATATATCTAATATCCACTTGTGAGTGAGTATATATCCTGTGTGTCTTTCTGCTTCTGGGATACCTCACTCAGGATGATCTTTTCCTGTTCACATCATTTGCCTTCAAATTGCATGATTTCCTTGTTTTTAATTGCTGAGCAATATTCCATTGTCTAAATGTACCACAGTTTTTGTATCCATTCCTCAACTGAGGGCCATCTGGGTTGTTTCCAGTTCTGGCTATTACAAATACAGCTGCTACAAACATGGTTGAGCAAATGAGCATTTCTTTAAGTGTTTCTCTGCCATTTGATATTCCTCTATTGAGAATTCTCTGTTTAGCTCTGTACCCCATTTTTTAAGTGAATTAGTTGATTAGTTGCTGTTTAACTTCTTGAGTTCTTTATATATTCTGGGTATTAGCTCTCTATCAGATGGAAGATCTTTTCACAGTCTATAGGCTTTTTTGTTGTTGTTGTTCTGATGACAGTGTCCTTTGCTTTACAGAAGCTTTTCAGTTTCATAAGGTCCCATTTATTGATTGTTGCTCTTAGGGCCTGTGGTGTTGGTGTTCTGTTCAGGAAGTTGTGTCCTGTGCCAATGAGTTTAAGGCTCTTCCCACCTTTTCTTCTAACAGGTTCAGTTTGCCTGTTTTATGTTGATGTCTTTGAGCCACTTGGACATCTCTTTTGTGCAGGGTGATAAATATGGATCTATTTGCATTTTCTACATGGTAGATATCCAGTTAGGGAATCTTATTAAAGAACAGGGAGATAGAAAGACCTGGAGGGGTCAGGAACTCCACAAGGAGAACAATAGAATCAAAAATTCTGGGCCTCTGTGTCTTTTCTGAGACCGATACTCCAACCAAGTAACATTCACAGAAATAACCTAGAACCCTTGTACAGATGTAGACCATGCCAGCTCATTGTCCAAGTGGGTTCCCTAGTAAGGGGAACAGGGGCTGTCTCTGACATGAACCCAGTGGCTGGCTCTTTGATCACCTCTCTCTGATTGGGAGGAGGACAGCCTTACTAGCCCATTGAGGAAGACAATGCAGCCAATCTTGATGAGACCTTATCTGCTAGCATCAAATGAAAGAAGAGGAAGAACTCCCCTATCAGTGGACTAGGGAAGGGGCATGGGAAGAGAAGCAGCAGGGTGCTCAGATAAGGAGGGGGCTATAGTTGGGATACACAGTAATGAACTGTAATAAATAAAAAATTAAAAAAACTGGGAACACTGCTGTTGGGTTTTTTTTAATGTAATTTATTTATTTTTATATTAACCACAGACTGGGATACAGACTTTGTATCCCAGTCGTAGCCCCCTCCCTCATTCCTTCCCACCCTCTCCATCCCTCCCTCACCTCCTCCCTGTCCCCCTCCAAGTCCACTGATGGAGAGGACCTCCTCCCTTTCCAGCTGACCCTAGTTTATCTTGTCTCTTCAAGGCTGGTTGCAATGTCCTCTTCTGGGATCTAGCTAGGCTGTTCCTCCCGGGTGTGTGTGGGGGAGGATTGAAGAGCCAGCCATTGAGTTCATGACAGAAATAGTCCCTGTTCCCCTTACTAGGGTCTCCAGTTGGATACTGAGCTACCATGGCTGTTGGTTTAAATGCCTCAAATGTTTTCCTCTAGAAGATGTCATCAGCTAAATTATTGAAAAACCCATAAGCTAGTGGTATATCTACCAAAACATCTCCTAAACTGGCATAATTGCTTCTCCTAGACTTTAGCTTTTTATTGGTGTTTGGCTTGGACCTACTGTGAGACAGGATGGATCATACCATACCTCTTGATGGAGGGCTGCAATATTTCCCCCAGATATTGCTTAAAAAGGAAATCACACGGCTAAATAATACAGGTTGAGTTTTTCATTTCTTGAATGTCCAAGTTTTGTCTGCCAGTGGAAAACTGAGAGTTTTGTAAGGAAAAAAAGGAAATACCATGGGTGCCATGGGAGTCATTTGGGAGGGAGATTCTCACTCATTCAGGAAGTGTTCTTTGGGAAAGTAATTTTTCTGCTGAAGCACATGTTGGGATGATATCTGTCTAAAGAAGAAATTAATAGAGGTAACCATGTGTGCAACACAGAGAGAGACTAAGTAAAGGTCCCAAAGCCTAATTTTGTCTACTTCCAGAAGGTTTTGAAACATGGCTGCTGTCCTCTCAGTTCTGGAATTTATTTTGTGTTCTGCTTTTTTTCCCCTTAAGACATGGGCATGTAGCCCAGCCTGAATTTGAACTTGTGGTCTTCCTTTCTCTCCCTTTCCAGTGTGGAATTATAGGCCTATACTACCACATGTGGCCATATTCTCTCACATTTTCATATAATGAACACAAATCAATGCAAAAGAGGATGTACTTTGTGCTTGTGCTTACCCTATTAGTATGTTATAGTGAACAGCAGCTGAAGGTTTGTAGAGAAAAATCAAATCATGGCAGCCACTGATAGTCCCTTTGGGGGATATCCTGAAGACTCAATGCAGAGAAGGCTCAGGGAAGGCTGGCAGGTGGTTTGCCAAGAAACAATGTTACCAAGGTTGCCACTTCCACCTGTGCTTGCTCTGTCTTCCTATGATTCAGAAAATGACTTTGCTTCCATGAAAATAAAGTCAGATTTCCAAGATTCATAATGTGCTTCTGTGGTTTTCTGGTTTTGTTTTTGTTTTTTTAAAAATGATATGTTTTTATTTGAGCTATATGAGTAATTGAGGAAATAATAGTTTCAATTGTGCCTTAAAGAGAATTTACATGAAATTGTTTTCTTTCTCCTCTTCCTTTTCATGCTCCACACTCTGGTTTCTGTCACATGTTCACTCTGAAATAGTATACAAATCATGGAGTTTGTGAAAACAGTCAGAGAGTAATCCTAGAGAACGTGGGGAAACTATTTCCTCTGTTTGGTGAGGTCTGCAGAGGTAATATTTAAACATGATTTTAATGACATAAAGCAAAATAAAAATTGAGAACAGAAAGGAGAAAAGCAGTTCGTTTTCTGTTATTTCAAGCACAGAAAGAAGATCATTGGGACAAGAGCCAGGGATCCATGTGTGTCTCTGTCTCCACTAGCTCCATGGCATCCTAGCTGTACTAAAGCGTCAATAGTATATAATATCTGAACTGTTGAATATTTAGTTTTCTCCATTAATGTCTCTTCAGTGAGACTCTGCATTATGAATGTTCCCAAAGTGAAGAAGAAAGGTTCCCAAAGGAAAGTATGGACTATTTAGGATGTATGAGTGAATGAACCAGCTGCCTGGGGCATGTCTGACATGGCACTGGAAAGTTTGCTGAGGCCAAATCCCTCACTCCACTCTTTCTATAATACTTTGTCTCTTGCCTGGAACCAGTGGGAACCAGTAAAGTCTTTCCTATAGAGGATGAGGTGATTATACTTGTATTTTGGTACTACCTTGTTTTATTTTAGTTGTCTTGTATAGAAAAAGAACAGATGATTGAGATAGTATCTAAGTTTTAGGTTAGGGCCCTATAGAAAAGCAGATGTGTGGGTAAAACTACAAGTAGAATTTCAGGGTTGTAAAAGCCCTCAGCATCCATCCATGGACCACAGATTAGTAACTTCCCATTCATTGCTCTCTGTGTTTAGTTTCTTCTGAAGTTCGGATCAGGGATGTTTGCCCCATTGCTGGGCTGATTCTGACAGTTTCAAATCATTGTATGTTCATCCATTCAGATAATGTATTTGAGAGCTCATCACTCCTTGTGTAGTCCTTGTGTAGATGTTCTGGCATCATCCACAGTATAAAATAGGCAGAATAGATAATTCATTAAGACAATTGTCCCTCTAGTGGCTTTGATTCAGGGCACATGGAGTATTTTCCATTTTCTGCTACTGTATTCTCCCTGTATGTTTCCAGTTCTTACAATGTAGGTATAGGGACAAAAGATGACCACCAAAGAAACGCTTGTCAAGCTATACCTAACTGGGCCATGTCCAGGACAGTCTTAAGAGGAGGCTAATTCAAGGGTATCCCAGCTGAGAGGGACATAAGAAAGATGTCAAGACAAGCATTGCTCTTGGCTACCAGGCTGTCTAACCCCTGTAAAAGGGGGAGTGTATTAGTTAGGCAAGATAACTCCTCTATATATTAAATAAGTATTCTAAAGCATGTTTTGGAAAATAGACTCTAAATAAAGCACTGAATACGTGGGATGTTGCTTTTCAAGACCTATTCAGTAAAATATTAGATGTTGGTGTTCTCAGAAAAAAAATCTGAGAAATACTTTGAAAAATAGCAGCATTACAAAGGTAAGCTGATGCCTTTATAGCAGGACTTCATGGGGGAAGTTTACATCTTCTCATGAATGAGAGTTCCTCTACAGAGGAATACTATATGCAATGAACACCACAGTTATGTGTAAATTCATGATTAACATACCATTATACCTACATGGTCCCTTTACACACTTGGTGATGTGTTTTTCTTTTTCCTGTTTAGAGACTTGACTATAGCCATGGTATTTGATAACTCTGAGATAACTACACTGCTCTCATATATATATATATATGTATATATATACATATATATGTATATATATGTGTGTGTACATATATACACATACACACACATATATATGCTTGAATTCAGAAAAACAGATATAATCTTGTATATAATAACAAACATTTTAAACAAAAATATTAATAAATTATTGAACTTCTCTCAGGTCAGATGTGGCTCAGGTTAGACCTGTGCCCCAGGGAAGGGGGGGTACCCTGTGGTTGCTTACTTCCCCCTTTTGGTAACTGCCACTGACATCTCTGAGAGGATGCAATGTAGGTGGGATAATGGGTGAGATAACTGAATCCTCTCTGTTGTTCTTGTTCATCTTAACCAGTGTTATAGCTTCCCCTTCTGTGCATTTTAACCACTGTTAAAACTGCCCCTTCCCTCCTAGTAGTATTTTCAGAGGCTTCCTCCCCTACCAACTGACTCCAACCTATCAAGTCTCATCAGGGCTGCCTGGGTCCTCTTCCTCTGTGGTCTGGAAAGGCTGTCCTGCCAGGGGAGGTGATCAAAAGGCAGACAACCTACTTCATGTCAGAGAAAGCCCTTGCTCCCCTTTCTAAGGGACTCACAAGGTGACTGAGCTGCCAATGGGCTACATCTGAGCAGGGGGTCTAGATCTTCTCCATGCATGGTCCTTGGTTGGTGCATCAGTCCCTGCAGGGTCCCCAGGGCCCAGATATTTTGGCTTTATTGAGGTCCTTCAATCCCCACCCCCTCTTCTTCCATAAGACTCTCTGAGCTTTGCCCTAAGTTTGGCTATAAGCATAGCCATCTGCTTTGATACCCTGCTGGTATCACTTCAGAGAAGTGAAATGATATTCTCTTATTCCAAGAATAACATCCCTAAGAGTTCAGGAGGTGTGAAGTCTTTCACCATCAAATTCTTCATTTTTCTACGTAAGAACTGGAAGATAAAGCCTGGGAACTCTTTTACTTGAATCTAGGGATGCAAGTGTTGACTTCATTGAAATGTATACAGGCAAAGTCATTTCAATTTTTTTATTAATTTTTATTTTTTATATTAATCACAGGTTATTTACTTTGTATCCCAGCCATAGTCCCCTCCTTCATTCCCTCCCAACCCCACCCTCCCTCCCTCAGGTCCTCCTTGCCCCTTTCCAATTCCACTGCTAAGGGAGGTCTTCCTCCCCTTCTATCTGACCCTAGTTTATCAGGTATCTTCAGGACTGGCTGCCATGTCCTCCTCTGTGGTCTAGCAAGACTGGTCCTCTCTTGGGGTGGGGTGGGGTAGGTAAAGGAGCCAGTCATTGAGCTCATGTCAGAAATAGTTCCTGTTCCCCTTACTAGGGAAACCCACTTGATTACTGAGCTACCATGGGGCATGGGGCATGGGAAAATGTAAGCAGCTTGCACAAATGGAAGTTGTAGACAGCAGTTCTGCAGAATAATGGTAGAAGGGCTTGAGGAGTGAAATTTGAGTAGACAGTGAGCAATAAAGGCTAAGCATCAAATTCACACACACACAAAAATCAGAAAACTGCATTACAGTTCTGAGCACAGTGGATTCATGTACCTGTATGCATGTGTCCTTGCATGTGTATGTTAGGGGCAAACTTCCATGTTGGAAAAAAGAACATAAGAATAATTCTGGGAGTGATAAGGATTTGTGCTTTTAAACATCAAAACTTGGCTGCCTTCTCTGCCAACAGCAATATCATCTCTTTTAAGTATGTCTCCATATGTGTGTTTTCTGTTATGCTTTCATAATTCACCAGTTCTTCAAATGCTGACCTATTCGCATAACATTTGTTTTCAAATGTTTATTTAGCATTGAGGACTGAAAGGGCAGTTTTAACAGGATGGTTTTAAACTTTAACACCATCATAGCTGCAGAGATAGTTTGTCAGCTTTTAAGTCATTTGCTTTATGGTTATCCTAGTTAGTATAATTGTTATTAAACTTTTGGGTAAGGGTTGAAACAAGGTCTTACTGTGTAGCCCAAACTGGCTTGAAATTCACTGTTCTAATCCAGGCGGGTCCTGAACTCATGGCAATCCTCTTGCCTCATCCTACTATGTGCTGGTGTTACAAATTTGAGCTTAAACTTTCCTGAGAGTGCATGTAGAGATGTCAGGAAGATGAATTCTTAGAGTGAATAATTCCTTATCCAGAAAAGTGTTTTGGTCAAGTTACTAAATATGCTGTGCTTTATGTCTTTTTAAAGAAAAAATGACTTATGGCATTCATCTATCACATGCTTGTTTTGAAAGAAAAAATAATAAAACAAACCACCTGTATTTTTTATGTGACAATTCCAATATACAAAAATTTAAATTATCAAGTAGAGAAAATGGACACATACTTTCCCCCCCTTTTTGAGACAGGGTTTCTCTGTGTTGCCTTGGCTGTCCTGAACTCTCTTTGTAGACCAGGCTGGCCTTAGACTCACAGAGATCTGCCTGCTTTTGCCTCCCTGCCGGGATTACAGGCATGTGCCACCATGCCTGTCTGGAAGCATACATTTTTAGTTGATTATAAGTTGCTATGTTTTCTTTTCTATGCTTTCAAATTCATTGCAATGTGTCTGTCTCATCTGTGAGTTTGATTCAGAATAATAAGTACAAATTAAAACTTCAGACACCATATAATATTTTATTTATTTATTATTTATACAGCATTCTGCCTAGGCACCAGAAAGGGGCACTAGATCTCATTATAGATGGTTATAAAGTCACCATGTAGTTGCTGGGAATTGAATTCAGGACTTTGGAAGAACAGCCAGTATCTTAACCTCTGAGCCATCTCTCCAGCCTTCATATAATATTTTAAATACATAATCTTAAATTTCGTATTTCTTTGTGAGGGAAGTTGAAGCCCTTTCCTTATCCATGTATGATTATTATGAAATAATTCTTTCAGATTATCATTTATGTCAGTAGGTATAGTTAATGTTACCTAGCATCATATTATGAAATTATTTTTATAATATCAATGTAGGAATAACAAGGCCAGCTTGCATCATATGTATTACTGACAGTGGAGTTAGTTTCAAGATGCCTATTCATTTGATTTCCTCATTCATTTAGAAACTTTTTGAATGAATGACTTCATTGACAAGGTACTTTATTAACCCTGAGTTACCTGAGTGTATATTTTACCACATTTTTCATGTCAGATGAAGCTTTTTAAAAATATTCTGTAAAGGTTTGCCATAAATATTTTGAAGGAATCCCCATCCATTGTTCTGTTTTTTGATCAAAGGCTTTTGATGACATGTTAATATTTACATGCTACTAAACACTGGGCAGCATATGCACACAGTCCTGTTCTTGGCTTAGATTCTTTT
>CM053745.1:64105860-64141475 GCA_028658305.1 Pachyuromys duprasi | reverse complement strand
AAGTTTGTGTGCAGAAAACATATTTACCCACAGAGGCCAGGGAGGGCATAGGAGCCTCTGGAACTGGAGTTACAGGCAATTGTGGGTTACCATTTAGGTGCAGAGAATTTAACCTGGGTTCACTGTAATATTAACACATGCTCAGTCCAGTCCCATATTGTACACATTTGAAATCATCTCTATAGAAGACTGTACAACAGGTTATACCTTTTTTCTTATTATTTCTTTTTTAAAAATTTATTTATTTATTTATTTATTGTAATTTATTTACTTTGTATCCCTACTGTAGCTCCCACCCTCATCTATTCCTAGTCCCACCCACCCTCCTTCTACCCACTGTATGGCCTTTCCCTAGTCCCCTAATAGAGAAGAACCTCCTCCCCTTCTATTTGACCCTACCCTATCAGGTCCTAAGAAAGCTGACTGCATCACCTTCCTCTGTGGCCTGGCAAGAGCTGGCCACTGTGTTCACATCAGAGACAGTCCCTGTTCCCCTCACTAGGGAACCCACATAGAGTGAGCAGCCTATGGGCTTCCTCTGAGCAGAGGGGCTAGGTATGGTCCATGCATGGTCTTTGGTTGTAGTATCAGTCTCTGCAGGACTCCTGGGCCCAGCTTTTTTTTTTTTTTTTGCTCTGTTGGTCTCCCTGTGGAGTTATTGTCCCCTCCAGGTCTTTCTATCTCCTTCTTCTGTAAAGTTTCCTGCATTCTGCACAAAATTATGAGTCTCAAAGTTATGGCTATGAATCTCAGTATCTCCTTAGATACCCTGGTGGGTAGAGTCTTTCAGAGGTCCCCTTTGGATGTCTCCTGTCCTGTTCCTTATCTTCTACTACTTCTGATGTCTTTCTACTTCTGGGATACCTCACTCAGGATGATCTTTTCCTGTTCTCACCATTTGCCTTCAAATTTCACAATTTCCTTGCTTTTAATTGCCGAGTATTATCCCATTGTGTAAATGTACCAGAATTTCTGCATCCATCTTTCAGTTGAGGGACATCTAGGTTGTTTCCAGATTCTGGCTATAACAAATAAAGCTGCTACAAACATGGTCCTTATTGTATACTTAAGCATATTTTGTACATATATCTAGGAGTGGTATAGCTGGGTATTGAGGTAGCAGTATTCCTAATTTTCTGAGAAAGTGCCAGATTGATTTCCAAAGTGGTTGTACAGGTTTACATTGCCAACAGCAATGGAGTAGGTTTCCCCCTTTTCCACAACCTCTCCAAAATGTATTGTAACTTCATTTTTTGAGCTTAGCCATTCTGATAGGTATAAGGTGATATCTAAGGGTCATTTTGATTTGCATTTCTCTGATGACTAAGGATGTTGGGTATTTCTTTAAGTGTTTCTTTGCCATTTGATATTCCTTTGTTGAGAATTCTCTGTTTAGCTCTGAACCCCATTTTTAATTGGATTACTTGGTTTTTTTTTTGTTTTTTAACTTCTTGAGTTCTTTATATATTCTGGATATTAGCTCTCTGTCAGATACAGGGTTGGTGAAGATCTTTTCACAGTCTATAGGCTGTCGTTTTGTTCTGATGATAGTGTCCTTTGCTTTATAGAAGCTTTTTAGTTTCATGAGGTCCCATTTATTGATTGTTGATCTTAGAGCCTGTGCTGTTGGTGTTCTGTTCAGGAAGTTGTCTCCTGTGCCAGTGAGGTCAAGGCTTTTTCCCACTTTTTCTTCTAGCAGGTATAGTGTGTATGATTTTATGTTAAGATCTTTGATCCACTTGGACTTTACTTTTGTTCAGGGTGATAAATATGGATCTATTTGCATTTTTCTACATGTAAGCATCCAGTTAGAACAACACCATTTGTTGAAGATGCTATCTTTTTTTTTCCGTTGTATGGTTTGGCTTCTTTGCAAAAATTAAGCTTTCATAGGTGTGTCGGTTTATTTCTGGGTCTTCTATTCGATTCCATTCATCGACCAGTTGGTTTCTATGCCAGAAACATGCTGTTTTTATTATGGTTGCTCTATGGTACAGCTTGAGATCTGAGATGGAGATACCTCCTGAAGAGGTATTATTGTACAGGATTATTTTAGCTACTCTGAGTTTTTGATTTTCCATATGAAATTGAGAATTTTTCTTTCAAGGTCTATAAAAAATATGTTGGTATTTTGAGGGAAATTGCATTGAATCTGTGGGTTGCTTTCGGTAGGATACTCATTTTCTCTATGTTAATCCTATCAATCCATGATGGAGATCTTTCCATCTTCTGATATCTTCTTCAATTCCTTTCTTCAGAAACTTGAAGGTTTTTTTCATACAAGTCTTTCACTTGCTTGGTTAGAGTCACACCAAGATATCTTATTTTATTTGTGGCTAATGTGAAGGGTGTTGTTTCCATAATTTCCTTTTCAGCCCATTTGTCTTTTGTATACAGGAGGGCTTCAGATTCTTTTTCAGTTAATTTTATATCCAGCCACTTTGCCAAAGGTGTTTATCAGCTGAAGGAGCTCTCTGGTAGAATTTTTGAGGTCACTCATGTATTCTATTATCTCATGTGTGAATAGTGATACTTTGACTTCTTCATTTCTGATTTATATCCCTGTGATCTCCTTTAGTTGTCTTATTGCTCTACCTAGGACTGCAAGAACTATGTTGAAGAGATAATGAGAGAGTGGTCAGCCTTGCCTTGTCCGTGATTTCAGTGGGATTGATGCAAGTTTCTTTCCATTTAGTTTGATGTTGGCTATAGGCTTGTTGTACATCGCTTTTACTATGTTTAGGAATGTGCTTTGTATCCCTGATCTCTCCAAAACTGTAAACTTGAACGGGTATTGAATTTTGTCAAATGCTTTTTGGCATCTAAGGAGATGATCATGTGTTTTTTTCTTTCAATTTGTTTATGTGGTGGATTACATTGATGTATTTTCTTATGCTGAACCACCCCTGCATGCCTGGGATGAAGACTGTTTGGTCATATTAAATATTTTTAAGATGTTCTTGGATTTAGTTTGCAAATATCTTATTGAGTATTTTTGTGTCAAAGTTCATAAGTGAGATTGGCCTGAAGTTCTCTTTCTTTGTGGGGTCTTTGTGCTGTTTAATTATCAAGATGACTGTGGCCTCATAGAATGAGGTTGGTAATGTTTCTTCTGTTTTTGTTTTATGGAAGAGTTTGAAGAGTATAAGTGTTAACTTCTCTCTGAAGGTCTAACAGAACTCTGCACTGAAACTGTCTGGCCCTGGGCTTTTTTTGGATGGGAGGCTTTTGATGACAGCTTCTATTTCATTAGGGGATTTAGGACTATTTTATTTATTTACCTGATGTTGGTTCAGCTTTGGTAAATGGAATATATGAAGAAAATTGTCCATTTTATTTACATTTTCAAATTTTGTTGCATATAGGCTTTTTGGACCTAATGACTTGTTGGATTTCCTCAGCGTCTGTTGTTATATCCCCTCTTTTCGTTTCTGATTTTGTTGATTTGGACAGTGTCCCTCTGCCTTTTAGTTTGTTTGGCTAAGAGTTTGTCTATCTTGTTGATTTTCTCAAAGAACCAGCTCTTGGTTTTGTTGATTCGTTAAATTGTTCTCTTTGTTCCTAATGTATTGATTTCAGCCCTGAGTTTGATTATTTCCAGCCATCTACTCCTCTTGGGTGTGTCTGCTTCTAATTTTTTCTAATGCTTTTAGGTGTTCCATTAAGTTGCTTATATGAGATGCCTCAATTTTTTTCTGATGGCACTTAGTGCTATGAACTTTCCTCTTAGCACTGTTTTCATTGTGTCCCATAAGTCAGGGTAAGTTGTACCTTCATTTTCATTGACTTCTAGGAAGTTTTTAATTTCTCTCTTTATTTCTTCTCTGCCCCAGTTGTCACTGAGTAGAGAGTTGTTCAGTTTCCTTGTGTTTGTAGGCTTTTTGTTATTTCTGTTATTGTTGAGGTCTAGTTTTAGACAATGGTGATCTGATAGGATACAAGGGATTATTTTAATCTTCTTGTATCTGTTGAGGCTTGCTTTGTACCCAACTGTATGTTCAACTTTGGAGACGGTTCCATGTGGTGCTGAGAAGAAGGTATTCTGTTTTGTATTTGGATGAAAGGTCCTGTAGACATCTATTAGGTCCATTTGTTTTAAGACCTCTATAAATGTCATCATTTCTCTGTTTAGCTTCTGTCTCAATTATCTGTTCCTTGGCAAGAGTGTGGGATGCTGAAGTGTCCCACCATTAAGGTGCTGGGATCAATGTGTGGTTTAAGCTTTAATAATGTTTCCTTGACAAATTCAGGAGCCCTTGTGTTTCATGCATAGATGTTCAGGATTGTGATGTCTTCCTGGTGGATATTTTTTCTGATGAGAATGAAATGTCCCTCTCCATCTTTTTTGATTAATTTTGGTTGAAAGTCTATTTTATTAGATATTAGGATGACTGCCCCAGCTTACTTCTTGTGTCTGCTGGCCTGGAAAGCCTTTTTGCAGGCCTTTACTCTGAGGTAGTATCTATCTTTGATTCAGAGGTGTGTTTCTTGAATGCAGCAGAAGATTGTATCCTGTTTATGCAACCAATCTGCTAGTCTGTGTCTCTATTGAGGAGGTGAGTCCATTGCCATTGATAGAAATTAGTGATCAATGGTTTTTAGTTCCTTTTATTGTGGAGTTGGTGGTGATTGTGAGTTTGTGTGCTTGTTTTCTTTTGCTCTTTTGCTGTGATGGTGTCTTTATTCTATGTTTTCTTGGCTGTAGTTGATCTTGTTGGGTTGAAGTTTTCCTTCTAGTATCTTCTGTAGGGCTGGATTGCTATGTATATATTGCTTAAATTTAGTTATGTCATAGAATACTTTATTTTCTCCATCTATGCTGATTGATCTTTTGCTGGATATAGTAGTCTGGGTTGTCATCTGTGATCTCTAAGCATCTGCATGATACCCACCCAAGTCCTTCTGGCTTTCATAGTATCTGTTGAGAAGTCTGGTGTGATTCTGATAGGTCTACCTTTATTTGTTACTTGGCCTTTTTCCCTTGCCACTTTTAATATATTTTCTTTGTTCTATAGAGTTAGTGTTTTGATTATTCTGTGGCTGGAGTAGTTTCGTTTCTGGTCTAGTCTATTTGATGTCTGTAGGCCTCTTGTATGTTTATGGGCATCTCTTTCTTAAGGTTGAGGAAATTTTCTTTTATGATTTTCTCAAAAGATTTTTCTGGACCTTGGAGCCTGGAATCTTCTTTTTCATCTATCCTTATTATTCTTAGGTTTCGTCTTTTCATGGTGTCCTTGATTTCTTGGATGTTTTGTGTTTGTAACTTTTCTGATTTTACTTTTTTCTTTGAGAGATGTATCAGTTTCTACAATTGTATGTTCAGCCCCAGAGATTCTTCCATCTCTTGTATTCTATTGGTGATACTTAACCTTTGTGCTTCCTGATCTCCTCTCTAAGTTCTCTAACTCCAGGGTTTTCTCTGTTTGTGTTTTCTTTATTGATTCTAATTCTGTTTTCATGTCTTGCACCATTTCCTTCATCTGTTTGAATGTGGATTCCTGTCTTTCCATGATGGCCTGTATTTTTTTGTTCATTTCCTTTTTATGTGCCTCCATTTTTTGTTCATCTCTTCTTTATGTGTCTTAAATAAGTGCATAATTATAGATTTCAATCATTTTCCTATGTTTCAGCTGCAATAGAATATCTGTTGATTTTGGAGATTCTGGTGAAGTCATGATGTCCTGGTTTCTGTTGCCTGTGTCTAGAGCTGCTCCAGTGCCCCACAGGCTTCCCTTAGATGGTAGGGAATAGAACCTGGGTCCCAAGACTAGCTCATCTCTGCTGTGCTCACTGTCTGTGCTGTGCTGGCTGATTCTGATCTGGGTGAGCCAGGCAGGTAGGGAGCAGGATGGAGCTGAGCCTCCCCCTCATTACCAGAATGTATCCCTTCCACCGGGCAGTAAGAGTGAGTGCCACTAGCTGCTCTAACCAGGAAGGTGTCCACAGGATGTGGAGGGTGGTCTCCTGGGTTTGGAACCAGGAGTCTCGAGTACCCAGAAGATATCTACAGAACTGTAATAGTGGGCACTCAGATTTGGAGCCTCATGTTCAGTGCAGGAAGGTATTCACTACACAAAAGTAAACAGATAAAAATTTAAAACCAGTTGCTCTTGTTTTGTGACCTTGATAAACTGTTAGCTGTAGCCTGCTGGTCCATGTGCAGTTCTCTTTCCTGATAAATTAAAATTTATTTAAATTTCAGGCTCTAAGAAATGATCTATACTCTCTACTACACAGTAAATTTGCATTCAAGAGGAAAAATGGCATAAGCTGTTTTGTTCAACAGATTAGTAGTCATTGAAATATGACATTACAGGAGAAGAGAAGGTACACGGTTCAGTGGATAGAAGTTTTAAAATCAGGGTTGGATTTAGGTATCTACACTTATTACTTATGAGACCTTGCTTCTTCACTAAATTGTTAAGCATACTTTCCTTTGTTCTCACATTATCTTGAACATGAATATATTTAAAAAATAGAGCTCTAGAACAGTGGTTCTCATCCTGTGGATCATGACTTTCATATCGCATATTTACATTATGATTGACAACAGTAGGAAAACTACAGTTTTGAAGTACCAACAAAATAATTTTATGGTTTGGTGTCACTACATGATAAACTGTATTAAAGTGTCTCAGTCTCCAGAAAGTTAAGAACAACTGCTCTAGTTGCTGGTGAGATGGATCAGTGAGGAATGGCACTTGCTACCAAAAGCAAATAAGAACTAGAGACAGTCTCTGCTCCCCTGGTTAGGAGTTCCCCAAGAAGACCAAGCTACACAATCATAGCATATATACAGAGGACTTAGGTCAGACTCATGTAAGCTTTGTCAGTTCAGTCTCTGTGAGCAGATTTTGTGGCTTTTCTTGTGGAGTCCTTGACCCCTCTGGCTCCTACAATTGGAGCCCATCCCTGCCACTGCCCAGAGGGCCAGAAACTAGAGATTTAGGACAATAACAAAACAAGACTAGAAAGTAAAATGATTCCTAATGATGCTTTGCTATGCACATAGACAGGAGCCAAGAAGAAACATCACCAGAGAGGCTTTATCCAGCAACTGACAGAAACAAACACATAACCCCACAGCCAATATTAGGCAAAGCATGGAGAAAACTGCTTATTTTCTTATAACATGATTAATCTTGAGAATCCTTGAGGATTTATTTAAAAAAGAAAATCAAGAAAAAAAGGTTAATGGAGGGAGAGTGAGGCATTCTAGGAGAGTATTCTGTCCTAAATCAAGGGAGCAATTGTCCTAGAGGAGGCTGCCCATGGTCTGTCTGTAAATTCAGATCAATTAAACATTTAGAATCTCTCCTGGCTGCTACCACATGCAGCAAGACAACACATAGAGAAGGGGCAACTGTATTTCATTGTGTAAAAACCACAGTTTCTTTTACTTTTTAATTTTTTCTTTTATTATAATTCTTATTACAATTTATTCAATTTGTATCTCAGCTATAGCACCTTCCCTCATCTCCTCCTGTCCCTCCCTCCCTCCATGTTCCCCATGTATGTCCCTCCTCTAGTCCACTAATAGGGGAGGTCCTCCTTCCCTATTATCTGACCCTAGCCTATCAGGTCTCATCATGACTGTCTGGAACCTCTTTATCTGTGGCCTACTTGGACTACTTCTTCAGAGGGAGGTGACCAAAGAGAAGACCATTGAGTCCATGTCAGAGACAGCCCCTGCTCCCCTTACTAGGGAACCCACATGGAGACTGAGCTGCCCATGACTACATCTGAGCAGGGGGTCTAGGTCCTCTCCTTGCATGGTCCTTGGTTTATTCATCAGTTTCTGAAGGACTCCTGAGCCCAGATTTTTGGCTCTGTTGCTCTCCTTGTGGAGCTCTTGTCCCCTCCAGGTCTTTCTATCTCAGCCTTTTCCGTAATGTTCCCTGTACTCTGCCCAAAGTTTGGTACTACTCAGCAATTAAAAACAAGGAAATCATGACATTTTCAGGCAAATGGATGGAACTAGAAAAAATCATTCTGAGTGAGGTAATCCAGAAGCAGAAAGACACACATGGTATTATACTCTCTTATAAGTGTATATTAGCCATATAATATAGGATAAACATAATAAAATCTGTACTCTTAAAGAAGCTAAACAACAAGGAAGACCTTAGGGAAGAGGCTTAATCCTTATTCAGAAGGGCAAACAGGATAGACATTGGAAGTAGGAGAAAACAGGGAACAGGACAGGAGCCTTCCACAGGGGCCTCTGAAAGACTCTATGCACCAGGGTATTGAAACAGATGCTGAGACTCATAGCCAAATTTTGTGCCACAGTTTCTTTATCCACTCTTTGGCTGAAGGACATCTAGGTTGTTTACAGAGTCTGTTTATTACAAATAAGGCTGCTCTGAACATAAATGAGCAAGTGTCTTTGTTGTATGGTAGAGTGTCTTTTAGGTATATACCCAGGAGAGGTATAGCTGGGTCTTGAGGTAAAGTTATTTCCAATTTTCTAAGAAAGTTTGATTTCCAAATGGTTGTACACACTATACTCCCACCAGGAATGGAGAAGTGATCCCCTTTCTCCACACTCTTGCCAACATGTGGTGTTCCTTCAGATTTTCATCTTAACCATTCTGACAGGTGTAGATTGGAATCTCAGAGTGATTTTGATTTGCATTTCCCTGATGACTAAGGAAGCTGAGGATTTCTTCTTGACCATTCAAGATTCCTCTGTTGAGAATTCTCTGTTTAGTTCTGTAACCCATTTTAATTTTATTATTATTTTTAATATCTTTTTTATTTATTACAATTTATTCACTTTGTTTCCCAGCTGTAATCCTTTCGCTCATCTCCTCCAAATATTACCCTTCCTCTCTCTTCTCCTCCCATGTTCCTCCATTGGTCCACTGATAGGGGATGTCTTACTCCCCTTCCATCTGACCCTAGCCTATCAGGTCCCATCAGGTCTGTATGCATTGTCTTCCTCTGTGGCCTGGTAGGGCTTCCCCTCCCCCCTTTAGGGGGAGGTGATCAAAGAGCCAGCCACTGAGTTCATGTCAGAGACAGCCACTATTCCACTTACTAGTGTGCCCACTTGGACACTGAGCTGCCATGTTCCACATCTGTGCAGGGGTTCTAGGTTATCTCTATGAATGTTACTTGGTTGGAGTATCAGTCTCAGAAAGGACGCCTGGGTCCAGATATTTTGATTCTGTTGCTCTCCTTAATGAGCTCCTGCTCCCTCCAGATCTTTCCATCTTCCCCTTCTTTCATGAGATTCCCTGCACTTTGCCCAAATTTGGCTACGAGTCTCAGTATCTGCTTTAATACCCTCCTGGGTAGAGTCTTTCAGAGGCCCTCTGTGGTAGGCTCCTGTCCTGTTCCCTGTTTTCTCCCTCTTCAGATGTCTATCCCAATTGCCTTTCTGAATAAGGATTGAGCATCTTACCCAGGGTCCTCCTTCTTGCTTAGCTTTTTTAGGTATACAGATTTTAGAGTTAATATCCAGAATATATAAAGAACTCAAGAGATTAAACAGAAACAATCCAAGTAATTCAATTTAAAAATGGGGTACTGAGCTAAACAGAGAATTCTCAGCAAAGGAATATTGAAAGGCAGAGAAAAACTTAAAGAAATGCTCAAAGTCCTTAGTCAACAGGGAAATGCAAATCAAAACAACCCTGATATTTCACCTTACACCCATCAGAATGGCTAAGATCAAAAACTCTGGTGACAACACATACTGGAGAGGATGTGGAGAAAGGGGAATCCTCCTCCATTGTTGGTGGGAATGCAAACTTGTACAACCACTTTGGAAATCAATCCAGCACTTTCTCAGATAATTAGGAATAATGCTTCCTCAAGATCCAGCTATACCACTCCTAGATATATGTACCTAAAATATGCTCAAGTATATAAGGACATTTATTCAAACATGTTTGTAGCAGCTTTATTCATAATAGTCAGAATCTGGAAGCAACCCAGATGTCCCTCAGCTGAGGAGTGGATACAGAAATTTTGGTCTGTTTACACAATGGAATACTACTCAGTAATTAAAAACAAGGAAGTCATGAAATTTGAAGGCAGATGGTGGGATCTAGAAAATATCAACCTGAGTGAGGTATCCCAGAAGCAGAAAGACACACATGGTATATATTCATTCATAAGTGGAATTAGACATATAATATAGGATAATAATACTAAAATCTATGCCCCATTTTAAAATTGGGTTAATTTGCTTTTTGATGTTTGGTTTCTTGAATTCATTATGTATTTTGGATATTAGCCCTTTGTCAGATGTAGGATTGGTGAAGATCTTTTCCCAATCTGCAAATTGTCTTTACATTCTATTGATAGTACCCTTGACCTTACAGAAGCTTTTTAGTTTCAAGAGGTCCAATTTATTAATTGTTGATCTTAAAGCCTGAGTTGTTGGTGTTCTGTTCAGGAAGTTGTATCTTATACCAATGAGTTTGAGGCGCTTCCATACATTTCCTTTTCAGAGATTTAGTTTATTTCGTGTTGAATTGAAGTCTTTGATCCACTTGGATATGAATTCTGTGCAGGGAAATAAATATAGATCTATTTGATTTTTTTTCATGTAGACATCCAGTTAGACCAGCACCATTTGTTGCAGGGGTTATCTTTTTCCATTGTATGGCGAGGATAAAGACAAAGCTGATAGAGCAGAGATTGAGGGCATTCCCAAACAATGCATGGTCCAAACAAAGACTCACCCTATCAGAGAGTGTCCACCCCTGACACTATGAATGATACTTTGCTAAGCTTGCAGACAGGAGACTGTCAGAATTTTACTCTGAGTTGCTCAACCCAACAGCCCCTCAAAACAAAAAGTGAGACTCACAGCCAAACATTGGTCAATGAGTAAGGAGTCTTGGGGAATAGTTGGACAAAAGGAAAAAGGACCTGAAAGTGACAGGAGTTCCACAAGAAAAACACAAAACTGGGAAGGGAGGAGGGAAGGGGTTACAAGGATGTGAAGTGAATAAAATAAATAAGAAAGAGAGAGAAGAAAAAGGAGGAGGAGGAACAGCAGACTCTTAGCTTGTGAATCCCTATTCCCAGCCTATCACCTTTTGCTTCACTTTAATGAAACTTTGTCAACCCTAAGCTGGGGACTTATGGGATAAATTTGGGAAAGCCACATGGACCTCCTTGTGCAAAGCCCTGCTTATTATAAAAGTGCTAAGTAAACATCAGCTATCAATTCTGTTATCAGTTATCTCTTGATTGTGTGATCCCCACAATGTGAAGAAAAAACATAATATTACTGCTTAAGATTCTTTTTTCAAATTTTTAATTTTTATTATTAATTATATTTTATTAACTCTGTATCCCAGGTAAATCCCACTCCCTCATTCCCTCCCAATCCCACCCTCCCTCCCTCACCTAATCCCTGCCCCTTTCCAAGTCCACTCATAGGGGAGGGCCTCCTCCCCTTTCATCTGGCCCTGGTTTAAGAGGTCTCTTCAGGACTGGCTGCAGGGTACTCTGTGGCCTAGGAGGCTGCTCCTCCCTTGCTGGGTGGGGAGGTCAAAGAGGTCCACCATTGAGTTCATGTCAGGAATAGTCCCTATTTCCCTTACCAGGGTACCCACTTGAATACTGAGCTACCATGGGCAAGGCAAGCAGAGGTTCTAGGTTATATCCACCCATGGTCCTTGGTTGGAGAAACAGTCTCATATAGGACCCATGTGCCCAGATATATTTAGTCCTTGTGGAGCTCCTATCCTCTCTAGATCATATTAACTCCTCCTTCTTTCATCTGCCGAAGGTTTGGTAATGACTCTCAGTTTCTGCTTTGATACACTGGTAGGTAGAGTCTTTCAGGGGCCCTCTGTGGTAGGACCCTGTCCTGTTACTTGTTTTCTCTTACATCCCACTTGTCTTTCTAAGTAAGGATTGATCACTTTACCCCGGGTCCCTTTTTTGTTTATCTTCTTTAGGTGTATAGATTTCAGTATGTTCATCATTTCTTATAGGTCTAAATAAGTGAATATATACCATATGTGTCTTTCTCCTTCTGGGATACCTCACTCAGGATGATGGTTTCTAGGTCCCACCATTTGCCTGCAAATTTCATGATTTCCTCACTTTTAATTGCTGAGTAGCATTCCATTGTGTAAAAGTACCACAATTTCTGTATCTATTCCTCTACTGAGGGACATCTGGGTTGTTTCCAGGTTCTGGCTATTACAAATAAAGCTGCTACAAATATGGTTGAGCAAATGTCCTTGTTGTGTACTTGAGCATCTTTTGGATATATGCCCAGGAGTGGTATAGCTGGGTCTTGAGGAAGCACTATTCCTAGTTGTCTGAGATTGATTTCCAAAATGGTTGTACAAGTTTGCATTCCCACCAGCAATGGAGGAGAGTTCCCCTTTCTCCACAACCTCTTCAGCATGTATTGTCACTTGAGTTTTTGATCTTAGTCATTTTGATGGGTGTAAGGTGAAATCTCAGGGTTGTTTTGATTTGCATCTCTCTGATGGCTAAGGATGTTTAGCATATCCTTAAGTGTTTCTCTGTCATTCTATATTACTATACAGAGAATTCTCTGTTTAGCTCTGTACCCCACTTTTTAATTGGATTGCTTGATTTATTGCTTTTTAACTTCTTTAGTTCTTTATACATTCTGGATATCAGCCCTCTGTCAGATATAGGGTTGGTGAAAATCCTTTCCCAGTCTGTAGGCTGTAGTGTTGTTCTCATAACAGTATCTTTTGTTTTACAGAAGCTTTTCAATTTCATGAGACCCCATTTATTGATTGTTTCTCTTAGAGCCTCTGCTGTTGATGTTCTGTTCAGGAAGTTGTTTCCTGTGCCAATGAGTTCTAGGCTCTTCCCCACTTTTTCTTCTAACTGATTTAGAGTATCTGGTTTTATGTTGAGGTCTTTGATCCACTTGGACTTTAGTTTTATGCAGGGTGATAAATATGGATCTATTTTCATTTTTCTGCATGTAGACATCCAGTTGGACCAGCACCATTTGTTGAAGATGCTGTCTTTTTTCCATGGCATGGTTCAGTTTCAGACGTATCTCTCTTATGAACATTGATGCAAAGATACTTGTGTCTAGCAAACAAAGTGACTTCATAAGACCCACAAAGCCTCTGTGATTGAGAACTCCCACTCAGGCTCCTTTCTGTCTTCTAAAGATGGGCTCTGACATCTCCTTGGGTGTAGAAACATCCAAGAAAAACAATTTTTTCTTCTTCAAAACTAGAAGGGAGTCAAGGTAGGAAACAGAAAGATATAGGAATAAACTCAGTAGAAGACTAAAAATAAAATTTCGTAGAGTCTTGAGTAATTTGGTTATAAATTGACCCAAAATGTATTAAAGACTGTTCTAAAAAGTAATTTTAATTAGAGGGGAGGGTTTGTACTTTAATATTTGTCTTAGAGAACAGAGGACTTCTGATTAGAAGATGGTTTAACAAAGCTCTCAAGAACATACTTCTTTAGTCAGAAAATCCTGAATAAAATCCCAGCACTAGTATTTACATGCTCTATGGTAAGAAGCTTCTTAATTTATTCATGAATCAGTCTTTTCTCTTTAAAATGGGAATTATTGTAGATAAATCTCTAAATTTACCATGGATAATGTTAATGAAAAATATACAAGAAGACCTGGTCAATAAAAATGGGTATTACTTTTATAATATGATAGATGTATAAGTATATAGGCAGGTAAAAGAGATGCAAGAGATATTTTCAGTCCCAGTGAAATATGTGTGAAGAATGAATTAGATGATTCTGATTTCAGAATTCAGTGCCTTCATGGCCTGAAGGTGCAAAGGTCATCCATCATCAGTGTCAGAGTGGAAGAGAGCTATGACTGACTTAATATTCTATTTGTGTTGCGTTTGATATTTTCTACAAGGGAGTACCTGCCACAGCAATACATTTAAATATCATTTTTAATTGCTGTAGAGTATTTGGAAAACATAGCTATGTTAGTCAAAAAGAAAAAGTCCCCCAAATACCCGAGGATAAAGATAGTAGAATAAAATTTACAACATTCATTTTGGATGAAAGCAAATCCAAAATAAGGGAAGTTACCATGAGGAGGAAACTATAAAAACAATCTTCTGTGTATCCGTTTACAGTTGGTAAACTTGACAGAGATGTGGTCTACACAAATGTTAAGAAAGAAAAAGTGGCCATTATTTAAGGAGTAGAAAGTGTCATATGCAGAGTTTTCCTTTATAAATTTTTTGAGCAAAGAAATTTAGATGTGAATAAGAGTTGGAAAATATGGTACCTGCAGTATATATAATAAAAAAACAGTTAGGTTATTAAAGTGGTTGAACAGACAAGATAGTAGATGCTGTATGCACTTGAGCAAGTAGCTCTCTGTACAGGAAAGCACCCACCTGAGAGCACAATGAACAGGACTGAAGATTTTCACCTATTTTTCCTTGAAAACGCTTATCATTTCAAAGCTACTCTTTCTCTACAACTGTATCTATGATTCTAAGATTATAGTAATATAAATTTATTATTAGATAACTGCTAGAAGATATTTGAGTTTAATAGAGATAAGTGATAGCAATTATATATGTATATATATATGTAAGTGTGTGAACACATGTACACAGTGGCAAGTTTTTTATTATCTTTGCAAATATGAATAATTAATTAATGTTAGACAATTTGATAAACACTAATTGGTAAGGTAGGGGAAAAAAACCAAAAGGAAACAACAGGGTTTATGCCCTGAGACAGATTAAGGAGATGAGGAAGACTTGGTATTTAAAATATAATAAAAGCAAGTAACCAAATGAGTGAGATTAATTTTGACTTGAAGACAGTTTATTAAAGACTAAACAGTTCGCCAGTGCTTCAGGTGGAGACGAGGCCATCACAAGCCAAGAAAAGGCCAAAGTGAAATGTCATGAGACAAGAACCTAACAAACAGACCTAGAGAACAGAGCACTGTAAGTATTACAGGGCAGGGTTTTTAGTATTGAGAGAAGAAGTAATGCCAAGTCTTAAATATTATTCTCACAGTTCAGATTTTAAATTGAGAAAAGAGACTCTGTTAAATAATAAAGTGGGAGTAACGATGACCAGAGCTGTACTTTCAGAGACTGTTCAGGGTAAGATTCAGAAACACTCCTGTCTCAGAAGCTTGACCTGGTGCAGATGGGAATATTTGCGAAGTGGCTCCTAGATGCATGTATATGAGGAAAGATCAATAACAACATAGAATGAACAAGAATTCTATTGTTACTGGATAGGACTTTGAAAATTAAAATAAGTGTCCTATACTAAGAAAGAAAATCATAAAGAGAAGGAAGTGAAGAGGTAGAGTGAGAATAAAATATGAGGTTAAAATGATAAATTTACAGCTGGTGAAGATTCATGATTTACCTCCTGCAGCCTGCACAGCATCTTCTAGGGATGTGAAAGCTAGCTAATGAGAGTCAGCTTCCTACTCAGTACCAACCCTATTTACTAATCATTAGCAATAGTGTTTTTCTTGGAAACCAGAGCAATGGCAATACCCTGTATTGTTTTGGAGGTCTCTGATATACTCCTGACAAAACTCAAGGATAGATATCCCATGAGTGGAATTATTTTTTGGAAATCTATGGCTTCTGAGAGGAGCATTATCATGCCCTATTTATGATAACTCCAATTAAATGCACATGAAAGATAGATGAGAGATAGATATGAAACATATAAAATATTTGATTTCCATGAAGGTTTTTCAATTATCCTTAGTGTTAGTTAACACTCTCCACCCTCTCCCCTACCTTACTCTCCCATACCTCTCCTCACTTAAACCTCCCTTCCCAGTATTTCTTTTTCCTTCACATCATTTGTGTTCTAATGGCAGTCAATACAAGATAGGCCTGTGGGTGCAACAATGGCATGACAGTTGTGAGATTAACCAACCACTCCCTGATTAGATTTAAGGACTGCTCCAAAGAAACACATTCATGTCTCTAAAAATGTAACCAAGAACCCATGGATGAGGAGCTCATAGCACAGGCCCCAGGTAGCTGAGCCTACTACTAATTGTCACAGTATCAAATTACCCTCTAAAATTGTATCTCTGTAACCATGTATTACTGGAACTCTCGGCCTCATCCTCTGATTGTGTGTGTGTGCATGCGTGTGTGCATGCGTGTGTGTGTGTGTGTGTGTGTGTGTGTGTGTGTTGTAGATCTTGGTTAACCCAGAAATTTACAACTGGTCAAAGTGCAGAGAATATGTATTTGTGTACATGAATATGTACATGTTCCCTCCTCCAGAGGCTCAGAGACTACTATGGAAGAGATGTCAGAAAGACTGTAAAAGTTTAGAGGTCAAGAAAAATCAGAGTAAAACAGTGTCTTCTAGACACGACAAATCCACTGTACTAATAATCCAAAGGAGCTGAGTTTGCCTGCGTAAGACCTGCAGAAGAGCAAGACAGTCAACATTTCTGCATGAATGTGTGAAGGGTTCATGAGCCACTACCCCTATCAATAGTTGAAGACTGATAATTTCAAGATCAAGGAAAGTACATCTTCTTTAATGGTCTGGCCCCTATTAGGTTGCCTACACTCCAGTATTGACATGCAAATGGATGTACAGTACAACCTGAACTTGATTAGTTACTGAAAAAAAAAAAAGAATACAAATTTTGGGAGTTAATGGGAGTGGGATGGAGGAGCTATAAGGAAGAGTAGTAGGTGAATGTAATCAAATTACAGTGTATGCATACATAAACTTACCAAAAAATTTGCAGTCAAATGGTGGGACCTAGAAAAGATCATCCTGAGTGCAGTATCACAGAAGCAGAAAGACATACATGGTATATACTATATAGATACATAGACCTATAATATAAGATAAACATACTGAAATCTATACATCTAAAGAAGATAAACAAGGAAAAGGACTCAGGGTAAGAAGATCAATCCTCACTTAGAAAGACAAATGGGATGGACATTGAATATGGGAAAAACAAGTAACAGGACAGGAGCCTACCACAGAGGGCCTCTAAAGACTCTACCTAGCAGCATATCAAAGCAGATACTAAGGCTCATAACCAAACCCTTGGCAGAGTGCAGGGAATCATATGAAAGAAGGGGGAGTTAATATGACCTGGAGAGGACAGGAGCTTCACAAGCACCAAATATATCAGGGCATAGGGGTCTTTTATGAGACTGTTTCTCCAACCAAGGACCATGTGTGAATATAACCTAGAACCTCTGCTCCCATGTAGCCCATGGTAGCTCAGTATCCAAGTGGGTACCCTAGTAAGGGGAACAGGGACTGTTTGTAGTGCAAACTCAATGGCGAGCTCTTTGAACTCCCCCTGTCCCCCGAGGGAGAAGCAGCCCTGCTATGCCACAGAGGAGTACTTTGCAGCCAGTCCTGAAGATACCTGATAAACCAGAGTTAGATGAAAGGGGAGGAGGTCTTCCCCTATCAGTAGACTTGGAAAGAGGCAGGGAGGAGATGAGGGAGGGAGGGTGGGACTGGAAGGGAATGAGGGAGCAGGATATAGCTGGGATACAAAGTTAATAAACTGTAACTAATATTAAAAAATTATAAAAAGAATAAACTTACCAAAATAATAAAATATTACATTAAAAAGGATAAATTTATCCTGGTGGCTATGCATGAAGAAATGTGCTAAAGGTATTAGAAATGAAGATTTTGTTTAAGGTTGAAGGAGGAGGTTTGATAATAATTGGAATCAAAGGGGTAATTGCAAGTATGAGAGCATATGGCATTGCCTGGGGAGATAAGATACAGTAAGAACAAAAAGATAAAAATCTGAAAGAATAAGTAGATTTCATAGATGAGAATAGACTTTATAATGGAAGGCTGAATAAGGCTTAGAAACAGGAAACCCAGGAGGAAACATTGTTGCTGAAATTTTGAATCGGAAATGTTTCAGAACATTTCAAAAATATTACACTCCAAAACATTACTGTTGTCAAAAAACTTGAATAGGATAAGAAATGAGAGAATATTGAAGAAGATATTTTCAGAGAGCAGTAAGAATAGCATAAAGCAGTAAGTGGTATAAGCTTAAGGAAAAAGTAACTAGCTATTTTTTTAATTGAGCCTATTCTATTTTATAATTTTTGTTCTTCAGAATTTCACACACACACATACATACATATATAGATCATATACATCTCCATCCCCCCACATCACTTCTATATCCTCTTAACATGTCCTCTTCTCAACTTCATATCTTATTTAATAAACTTTTTTGATAACCTACTTAGTCTCATAGTACTAAACACATGAGGCCATCCACTTATGCATTGGAAATCTATTAGTGGCCACATCTAGAGTCTCATCTTTGTACTTTATATAGTCACTACAAATCTCAAAATGCCCTAGATATTAGGCAGGAAAAGGCACAGAGAAGTTTAAATAGCTCTGTCAAGAATGTGTAACTATATTTGGTCCTTGTGGAGTTTCTGTCCTCTCCAGGTCTTACTAACTCCCCCTTCTTTCATATGATTCCCTGTACTTTGCTGAAGGTTTGGTTATGATTCTTAATATCGGCTTTGATACACTGCTAGGTAGAGTCTTTCAGGGGCCCTCTGTGGTAGGACCCTGTCCTGTTACTTGTTTTCTCCTACATCCAATGTCCATCCCATTTGTCTTTCTAAGTGAGGATTGATCTTCTTACCCCGGGTCCTTTTCCTTGTTTATCGTCTTTAGGTGTATAGATTTCAGTATGTTTATCATTTCTTATCGGTCTAAATAAGTGAGTATATACCATATGTGTCTTTCTCCTTCTGAGATACCTCACTCAGGATGATGGTTTCTAGGTCCCACCATTTGCCTGCAAATTTCATAATTTCCTCATTTTTAATTGCTGAGTAGTATTCCATTGTGTAAAAGTACCACAATTTCTGTATCCATTCCTCAACTGAGGGACATCTGGGTTGTTTTCCAGATTCTGGCTATTACAAATAAAGCTGCTACAAACATGGTTGAGCAAATGTCCTTGTTGTGTACTTGAGCATCTTTTGGATATATGCCCAGGAGTGGTATAGCTGGGTCTTGAGGAAGCACTATTCCTAGTTGTCTGAGAAAGCACCAGATTGATTTCCAAAATGGTTGTACAAGTTTGCATTCCCACCAGCAATGGAGGAGAGTTCCCCTTTCTCCACAACCTCTTCAGCATGTATTGTCACTTGAGTTTTTGTTCTTAGTCATTTTGATGGGTGTAAGGTGAAATCTCAGGGTTGTTTTGATTTGCATCTCTCTGATGATTAAGGATGTTTAGCATATCCTTAAGTGTTTCTCTGCCATTCTATATTCCTATACAGAAAATTCTCTGTTTAGCTCCGTACCCCACTTTTTAATTGGGTTGCTTGATTTATTGCTTTTTAACTTCTTTAGTTCTTTATACATTCTGGATATCAGCCCTCTGTCAGATATAGGGTTGGTGAAGATCCTTTCCCAGTCTGTAGGCTGTCGTGTTGTTCTCATAACTGTATCTTTTGTTTTACAGAAGCTTTTCAGTTTCATGAGGTCCTATTTATTGACTGTTGATCTTAGAGCCTGTGCTGGTGGTGTTCTGTTCAGGAAGTTGTCACCTGTGCCAGTGAGTTACAGGGTCTTCCCCACTTTTTCTTCTAACCAATTTAGTGTGTCTGGTTTTATATTGAGGTTTTTGATCCACTTGGACTTTAGTTTTGTGCAGGGTGATAAATATGGATGTATTTTCATTTTTCTGCATGTAGACATCCAGTTGGACCAGCACCATTTGCTGAAAATGCTGTCTTTTTTCCATTGAATACAGGGGTCTTTTATGAGACTGCTTCTCCAACCAAGGACCATGTATGGATATAATCTAGAACCTCTGCTCAAATGTAACCCTTGTTAGCTCAGTATCCAAATGAGTAGCCTATTAAGGGGAACAGGGATTATCTCTGACATGAACTCAATAGTGGGCTCTTTGACCTCCTCCCTCCCCCAGGGAGGAGCAACCCTGCCAGGCCACAGAGGACTTTGCAGCCAGTCCTGAAGATACCTCATAAACCAGGGTCAGATGAAAGGGGAGGAGGTCCTCCCCTATCAGTGGACTTGGAAAGGGGCAGGGAAGAGATGAGGAAGGGTGGGATTGGGAGGGAATGAGGGAACAAGATACAGCTGGAATATAAAGTTAATAAACTGTAAGTAATATTTAAAAATTTAATAAAAGAGAATGTGTTCATAGAAGGCTTGCTCTGTATACATGAGACCCTAGATTGTGTCATTAGTACTGCAACAGAACGCATGTATCTGATAAATGACATGGAATACAATTCTTCAAGTACCTTGGGATAAGTTAAGTGTGATTGGAAAGTGTGATTCAATCAGAGTGCAGCTGGTTTTTCCATGGGCCACAAACATTCTGGCATAACAAACACAGTAGCAGTTGGATTGTATCTATACCCTGTATAGAGACTTCAAGTGGTTCTATCAAAGCACTTTGACCTGAGTGTGGTGGCTCATGCTTGTAATCTAATGCTCAGGAGTATGATGAAGAGGATTACTGAATGTTAGGGGCCATCTTTGACTACACAATGTGATCCAGGCTACCTTGAGGGTAAAACCAAAGGATATTAATGAAAACCAAAACAAACCACTTCTAGCCATGCTTACATAAATAGGAAACTACAATTATGAGGCCACAGGCTTAATTCAGGGACTGTCTTAAAGACAATTGCTACAGTGTTTAGTTATAATTTGTACATTTTGTAAAATAAAAAATACATGGCAAAGAATTGGTTTTAAGGGGAAATGATTTGCTTTATTATCAGAATGTTCAGTTCTTTAAGACACTGCTAAGTAACAGTGTAGCTCACAACACAAGAGAGAACAAGATGTGTGGCCTGCAAGACATCTAAATCAAGATGTTTTCTACAAACATTTTGAATCAGCCATTTAGTTTAATCTATAATTTTCCACCACTGTGTGTGTGTACATAGGAAGATTGATATTATCTAGTTACAGGTGATTAGAAAGAGGCAGAATGAGAGTTTTAAATTAACTAACTTTATCAGGGCTAGGTATTTGAAATAACTCTTATTATAAACTTATAGAGAGGCATGCCATTCGTCTTCATAGAAACTGCTTTTTTAATGCTGCAGCAATAAACAAAGGAAAACAAAATGATGCTTTGAAAGGGTGGGCATAATTAGCCTATCCAGGGTGCCCAGATGTCTGGCCTAGCCCTGAATGTCTGCAGTGAGAAATGGAGACAGTTACTGTATGTAGATATGTAACGTGGAAGAGCATGTGTGGATATTCTGCTGCAGATATAGAGAAAGCAGGATAAGACGATTCTGTGAAACTCAGGGGCTTGTCTGTGAAATCAGCAAAGATAAGAAAAGGAAGGCCTAGTTTATGGTGTTGGGAAGGGCTGGAATTCTCACTAGAACAAATCCTGAGTTAGAACGGAGATGGTACTGAGATGCTGGCAAAGGTGTGCTGTTGAAAGGCTGGTAGAGCTGCCCAATTACAGGACTTCTACCCAGAGAGATAACAGTGGACTTTCCCATTGGGACTGTATGTATGCTTAGGGTCTGGAGGATTATTGCAATGATGCTGTGAAGAAAGGGGATCAATTAGAAACTAAATAGTATTTCCCAGCATTAAAAACCTGGTTACAGTTCTAATGTATCAACTTAAAAGATAATGTATTAATCAAAAATTTACTTTTTCATATAGGGTCAGTTAGAAACAGGATGAATGCAATAAATAGTACTTTTTTAGTGACTGAAAGCAGTATGCATAAAATACATAGTGAAATGTGGTAAACATATTAACATTGAGCTAAAATATTAGAATTTCAGGTCATATTTTAAGATGGTTACGATTATTAATTATTGATATATTTCTCCAAAGAATCAAGCTATACTGACTGTGTTAGAGACTGTAATAAATCTTAAGTCTGATGAGAAAATAGTCCATAGTGAGTTGCCTACACTTTGAGATACAGGATACATAAAAGACGCTCTTCTGAGGTTCTAATCTTTTTGGTACATAAAACAATTTATGAAAATAGTAATACTACTTTTTCAGTTCTTTGTAAAATTAATGTTTTGTCCAGTTTTCCCACAGACAGCCATGAATATTGCCTTTTCTTTGTCTTCTTTTGGCCACCTGTAGAAATGATAAATGAGATCTACTAACTCAACATAGCAGCAACCAACCCTATTACATGTTGGTGCAACAGAGTCAATGTCCCCCAAAACCCTGATCACGGTACAATTGAAATACTTTATCATTTAGAAAAAGAGTTCTTCTGGAGAAGTGATGCTGAAATAATATTTAATCATGATTTTCTTCACAAGCAATCTGTCCCACTAAGATGAGACATAGGTGAGCATCCTTTACCTAAGGATTGTTACAACGCTCAGGAATGCCCAAGGACATTTTGAAGAGATGTGTTTTCTAAATTCTACTTTAAAAAAATGTGGTAAGTTTGAGTAAAAATTTCTATCAAATCTCTTTAGTAATTGCAACATGTTTATATACGGGGGCATGCGATTTAAATGTGTCCTTTCCAAGTACAGAAATCTTTTCTTTATTATTATTATTTACAATTTATTCAATCTGTATCCCAGTTGTAATCACCACCAACCTCATCTCCTCCCATTCCCATCCTCCCTACCTCTTCCTCCCATATCTCTCTCCCCTAGTCCACTGATAAAGGAAGTCCTCCTTCCCTACGTCTGAGTCTAGCCTATCAGGTCCCATCAGGACTGCCTGAATCCTCTTCCTCCATGGAATGGCTAGGTTGGCCCACCAGGGAGAACTGATCAAGCTGCAGATAACTGAGTTCATGTCAGAGACTCTATCTTCTCCCCTTACTAGAGGACCTGCATGGACACTGAGCTATTTATGGGCTACATCTGAGCAAGGGATCTAGGTCCTCTCTATGCAAGGTCTTTAGTTGATACATCAGTCTCTGCATTCTAACTCACCTGATTAATCTGCAGATCAATACAAGTTCTCATAATCATTGTATTATTCTGTCAGTCACAACAAAATGAGTATACAAAGACATTATATTGTGTTGTATTCTGAGGTAGGATATTTAACTTACAGTCTTTTAGGGTTTTGGCCCAATTAACAAACAGCACCAGGTGTGAGTAGCCTTAAATTAGAAAGGAGTTTACTTCATAACATTCATGACACTATTGTACCAGCAGGCATATTTTATCAGGCAAGTCGTTATTTGAAAAGTTCACAGTAAGGTATTACTGTTAATGACTTTGTCCACCGGAGCATACAGAAAACTTTCCAGAACTATAAAAGCTGTCTAGGAATGATGAAACATCCAGGTTAGTAACAGCTTGTCTTATGACTCAAGTATGTGATGTCTTTAGCAATGGAATCTTACCATTAAGATCTGAATGGTATTCAAGAGCAATGGAAATATTTTGTAATTTTTTGTGTGTGAAGGACATGAAACCTTTTTACCTAACTAAACTTATGGCATGTGTGATTACATGTAAGTTTGTGTTAACATGGGTAGGGTAGATATTATAACATCCCACCTTAGTTGAGGAGCTGTTGGCAACTCATTGATTGTGGAGGAGGGTGTAGAAGAATTTTAATAAAGCAACATGGCTGCTCTAATCACATTCTAATCACAGACCTTTCAGGTCTGTGTGAACCAGCTGGAGTGCAGACATGCCACACACCTTTAGTTAACACCATTAGTATACACCTTTAATCCCAAACAATGAAGGTAAAGGGTTTTGTTTTGTTTGTTTGTTGATAGAAGGAAGTACATGTTTGAATGGGATGTCTAATTGAGAGGCAGGCAAAGTGATGAATCAGAGAAAAATCTGACAGAATGGGATATGTACAACTCTCAAAAGAAGAGAGAGAAAAAAAGAAGCAACTTAGGAGAAAGCAGTGCAGAAGGAGAGGAGGCATTTTTACTGGGACAGTTCTACAAAGACTGGTTGCAGAGAAAGAACAATCTAGACACAGGTGAAGCCAGATGATCCAGAGAATGAGAAGGAGCCAGAAGATTAGAACATATTGCCAAAGTTAGTATGAGTCCAAGCAGAGCAATTCAGTCAGAAACTGAGAGAAGTCAGTTTGTATCAGTCAGGTTGGTGAGGAGTTTGAACCAGAACAGTTGACTTAAACCAGGCAGAGTTCAAAAACAGCTAGAAAGGATGAGTTTATTCAGCAGTAAGTCTCAGAGCCTTAAAACATCGTAGGCCTAGATTAGACTGTATGGAGTTTAGAAGATTCCAGAACAAGGCCTAGATTAACAAGGAGAGGCAGTGAGCTTCTGAGACAACAATTCTATTTGGTGAATAAAGGGTACTTTTACAGAAGAGGAAGTCAGTTTTCTTTAAGTATGTGGTCCCTGAGAGAATGCCCATGTTTCAGTAAATGGTTGGATATTATCTTAGTTAAGGTTTATTTTGCTGTTATAAAACACCAAGACCAAAGGCAACCTGAAGAGAAAGGATTTATTTCAATTTAACGTCCTATATCACAGTCCATCACTAAGGGAAGCCAGGTCAGGCACTCAAATAGGGAAGGAACCTGCAAGTAGGAACTGATGTAGAGGCTATGGAGGTCCTCTTATTATTGGCTATTACTCCTTATAATTTGTTCACTCTACTTTCTTACACCATCTAGGACTACCTCCCACAGTTATCTGAGCCCTCCCAAATCAATAATCAATCAAGAAAAGATACCACAGGCCAATTGGATGAAGAAATTTTCTTAATTAAGGTTACCTCTTCCAGGATGGTTCTACTTGTGTCAGGTTGACATAAAACTAGCCAGCACATATACCCACATACAAGCAACACTAAGTAGATTGTGTAGGTTGTAAATGATGAGCACCTGAAGTTGGAAGGAAAGAGTGGTAGTGGGGAGAGGGAAAGAACTGAAGGGTGAGGGATAGGGCATGGATTTGGTCAAAACACATTGGCATATACAAAATTCTCAAACAAACAACAAAAGGAGTGCACACATATTTATGGGTATATCTGTATGTGTACATGCACAGATTTAAAAGGAGGACACTGAGTATCCTGCTCTATTTTTTTCCTCCCTTATTTACTTGAGATAGTGTCTCAAATTAGAGACACTGAAGTTAGGCTTGTGACCTGAAATTCCCAGTGATCTGGCTCTTCTACTCAACCAATGATAAGTCCCCCTGTCCCTGAAATGCTAGGTTTCAAGCATGCATATGTGTGTTCTGGGGTCTTGAACTCAGGCCCTCATGTTTGCCCTCACAAAAGTGTTTTTCTCTGCTGAGTGATCTCTCTGTCTTCTGGGTTCCAGGCATAATTTACTCTAAGTTATGCTGGTGAGAATAGATATTGGTAGAGGTTGAAAGAGGATCCTTGTGAACTTTGATGATTAAAATGGAAAATGGTTAAGTTCCTGATAACATAAAATTTTAAAACAGGGTGAAACTTATTTGGAAGTGATAGACCACAACAGATGACTGTCACAGTAGAGAGCAAGAAAAGACAGCATGAAATTGTTATTTCAAAATTAGATAAGAGCAAGCCTAACAATTTTAGGTCCTTAGGTAATTCTAGCTGTATAAACTGACAGTAGCTTTTGCTGAGAAAGCTAGCACAGCATTAGAAACAGAATTAATTTAGAAAGTATAAATAGTTTCAGTCTACCATAGATTTCTAGTAGCAGAGGCAATTTATTCCTCTTGTACTGATAAGCTCTATTGTTCCAAATCTGGCTGTAGCCTGGGCTGTCCTAGGGCACAGATGTAGTACTGTTTTTCCCACAGACAGGCTTCTAAGCTGGGCCCCATACTGGATGGTCAGGGTGCTATTTGCTTCCGTATGGAAACAGAGGCAGCCTGGGATCAAAGGTTCCATTTCTCTTAGGAAAGATCAGAGTAGTAAGGATGAGGCCCATGTGCTAGGCAAGGCTCCTGGGCTCACCCAGGAAGGTGGAAATGAGTTTTCCGCTGGCTGTTACAATTAGCTCGTTTAAATGAGATTGCTGGTACCAGAGAGCAGGTATTCCAAAAGCCTGTGATGATACCTCAGTGTTACAGCCCTTCAGCTAAGCCACTTTACCAATGGCAGGGGTGTGGGTCAAAGATTGAAACCGACAAGAAGGCAGGTCTGGTAAGAGACAGTTGTGACAGAACTCAGCTCAATGGCTGTTGTGGCAGTTCCACAAACCCAGTGAACACCGGAAGCTCAAAGTGGCCAGCAGTATGTGGCTGGCTGACTGGTGGTCAAGCCCGAGGTAGTTCAGAAGCTATCAGCAGCTGAGCAGGTGGCTGCCTGATTGATAACCAAGCTCAGAACATTCAGTGGCAATTCTTCAGGGAGCCCTTACTACCCCAGAATAAATGATAAGTCTCAAGCATTCATTTATTGTAGAGTGAGTGGAGCAGTCAGTGAGTGGAGGAGTGCAGTGAGAGAGCATTTATTTTATGAATCAGGGACTTATAACTCTTGGGCTGTGGGAGTAGTTTTGATGGTGAATGTGTTTGACTCATTGGGGCTAGGGATGCCAGGGTATTTGATTTATTTGCAACAAAACAGCCCTATCATAAGAGGGAGAAAGTAGCATTTAATTATCTTATGGGTAGGGGAAGAATTCCAGGAACAATTAAAGGATTAGGTTGAAAGCCAAGACACCAAGACATCTCATGAACATAGGGTGCATGTTTCAAGGAATCCGCTGAACCAGTTTCTTATCAGGAAAGGGTTGAGTTTGTAATCTCCCTGAGGTTATGGGATGCTCCTTAGGAGATCTGGTGTTACCCAAATCAGGTGAGAAGGGAACCCAGATGAGAAAGGAAGTCCATCATAATGTACCAAGCTCAGAGGGCTATCCAGAAATGCCAGATTTTTACCTTAAGAGCAAGGACCCACACTCTGTATATTGCTCCATGGCCCAGGCAAACATGTATCCCCCTGTCTGGTCACTTACATGATTTCTAAATTCTCACCTAAAATGTGGTTTGAACACACCATATTTTAGAAAAGTGTTTAGAGACTAATTTCTGACAGAAATCTTTTCTATCATCTGTTGAGTCCTATCTGGGTCAAATATCTGTTCTGGCACACATTCTCTCTGACTTTGTTTAAAACCTCATTTTCTATAGTGCCAAATATAGCTTTCAAATTATCTAGAGGAAAATCATCTTAGAAATTTGCTAAAACTAAAAATCTACACCCTCACCAAAATTCAGACGCAATGGGCTAAGAGTACATTCCTGACTATTTTCCTGAAAAGATGACTGTGGACTCTAAAAACAGCATCAGTGACCACACATGGGCACATGTGTTTGTCTGGGACCATGGAGCAATGTATACACTATACTATGACACAAAGGACAAAGTGTGTGTGTGTGTGTGTGTGTGTGCTTTCGGGCATGCATGCATATGTATGTATGTACATAACTATGCATGTGTATAGAGGCTGGAGGAGGATATCTAGTGTTGTCCTGTATTTCTGTCTGTATTATTTCCTTAGGGCAGGACCTCTCACTGAGTTCCAGCAATCCTCTTGTTTCTAATGCCTTAACTCCATCCTGCCTTGTATACTATAAGCATGTACAACCCTGGTCAACTTTTTATAAGGGTTGTAGAGATATTACTTTGGGGCCTCATGCTTGCACAGCAGATACTTTACCCACTAAGCCATCTCACAAGCCCCTAAAGGTAAGCGTTCTTTAAGGAAACATGCAAAAATCAAATATTTTTTAAAACATAGTAACAAATCCTAAAATTAATAAAATATTTGTATAGCATCACAATATATAAATAATTTTTGCTTGAACTTTGTATTTATCCCACTACTCAAACTCCTTATAGATTATCAATTAGCACAAAAATCTTACAGTCACATTGTCTTTCACTGTCTATTTTTTTCACCATCTACTTTTTTTCACCATCTTTTTTTCCCCACCATCTACTTGTCTATGAGATCTCATACCTATCAGTCCTCTTTGAGGTCTGCATTCCAAATGCTGGAGTGGCTGTCTGTGCTTCTATCATGTGCAAGTTCCTTTCCACTCAATTGTGAAATTTCTGTTCTGCAGATATTTAGCTTTTTAATGAGTATGTTATTTTGGTTCCTTTTTTGATGAAGAAGAGATAGAAACAGATTTAAAGTAAGAAACTTATCACATTAACTTGTTATTTTGCTCTGCTCTAGCTTAATTTGCTGCCCTATTCACACAGAAAATGCAGAAGCACAAATGATGGAATTTTCTAAGTATTTTTCTTTTCTTCAAACTGAGCATGGTGGTGACTCATGACTGCACTCCCAGCTGAGACAGAAACATTGCTGTAATGTAGCCAGCCTGACTATATAGTCAATCCCAAGCCAAGGGCTACCAAATGGGATCTTTTGTAACATACACACACTTTCAGAAAGTCTACTCTCTAAAATCCAACTAGAAATGCTGCTTAATCTAGTTATAATTTCATGATAAAGTCTTATTTTATAGCCTATAATTTTACTTTCACATACCCAGCCAATCTCTGTAGGTTACCTGTGGGCTGGGGCATCCTCATTCTTGACTGGTGAACCTACACTCCAGCTTTTGGTTAATGTTTACTGAAAAACTCCATTAGAGTGGAATCTACTTTGTAGTTGGTGGTTTTCATTCAAATGGAGCTCTGGTTTGGGGAAAAAAGATGGGAATTTAATGAAAGGTCTTACTTGAAGGTGAGATTGTTTTCCTCTAGGGATCAATAGTGCATTTTCAGAGCTGGGGAAGTGGAGCTGCTGAGGCTGCTGTTTGAGTGAAAAGTAGATCACTTGGGTTCCAGGGAGCACTCTCTAGAGACAGGGTCAGAATTTTGTTGCTTAGGGGAATTTTAAAGGCATTTAAAATGCTAATCTTTGGTGTGTTGCCTTTTGAGCATGTTTGTACTTATGTAGCGATGGCTTTCTTTACACAATCTTAGGTGTCATAGGTTGGTCCTGAACTTTATCCTTTTTCTCTGTGGTTTTGACAGCTAAGCGAGCAGCAGTCTCTTCAGACCACTGCACTTTGTGGAGTAGCTCCACTGAACCACATTGCCAGAGGACACTTCAGTCATTGAGGAGAATTTTATGTTGTTGTTTTCCCTGTGGAGCTGTACAGAGGGGGTAGGGTAACATACTTATGAGTTGCCTTTTGGCTTTTTGAACAAATATATTCTTTCTGTGGTTCTCATATTTACTATTCTCAGAATACTGGCATAGTAATTTTACATTGACAGGGTAGGCTTTTTTATTTGGTTCTCATCCAGATGATAAAACATAATTTCTTGGCTACTGAAATGTGTATTCATTTCACTTTAGCAGGTGATATTATAACATAAATATTATTTTTACTAGTTATAACACAAAGTTTGGCCATGGGAATTTCCAGATTGCAATGGTTTTTAGAACTAAAGTTTCCTGCTCTGCCTCTTCTCCTTACAGGTACATAATAAAAACTAATGCTCTCTCTTCCCTCCCTCTTTGTTCCCTCTATCCTTCCTCCCTCTTTTATGTCTTTTTCCCCCATGCTTTAATTTTCAAAGTTTCTGAGAATTGTACATTCTAAAATGTTCATAAGAAAATATTTCTATGCCAGGAAATTAGTACACAGCACAAAAAGTTTTAAATCCCTTTGCAGTAAGTATGCTTATGGTTCAATCTTGTTTACACTTTTTTAGTTGTAATGTTTCATATTTTCTATTTAGAGTATGCATACTGCTAATGCCACTAATAATTAGAACATGCTTCTCAGCTTAGTCATGAATTGATGAGTGTCCTTAGTTTAAAATATGAAGGAGTGGAGTTAGAGGAAAGCTAAGTGACTTGTTAAGGTATGTGGTCAGATCTCAGACAATAGGCCTGTTATGTCTGTTGCAGATTTCCATAAACCTATCATTCCTTATTTTGGAACTCTGAGACTTAGGATGAGGTACATCCAAAAGTGGGATTATGTGTGCAGAGTACAGAGTGTGACATAGAACCTGGCTGTATCTCCTAGGAACATGAACTCCCTTTCTTTTCTTGCCAGGCTTCCATGGGCTTTATGGCTAGTTTTTTTCCCACCACTTAACTTTAACATTATTCTGCATTTAGTATCCTGGCTCATTTATCTATATATTCTTTTATTTCTCTTAGAAATTCACATCACTTTTTTTGGTCTATGTGGGCCCCATCTCTGACTTTTCTGTCTTCCATTCCACCTGTTCAAGTACCTGTTCTAGGTACTTAAAAATCGCAGTGTCAAATCCAAGTCAATTCTGAGCAAGAATAGGAATAGAGGAAAAGAAGATGTGTACAAAATAGCACTCAACGTTCTTCTCTTACTTCTACCCAGAGACAAGAATTACCAACCAAGCTTAGAAGGATATTACATATGACCCATACTTGAAAAAGCAGAATTTAAGATGATTCCCAAACTCATATTCTCTTGGAGAATATATCATCTCAAGACTGATATACTGTTTTTTTTTAATCAGCAGAATAACTGCTAACATAACAGTATGGATGGTGAATACATTTCTGAGCAGAGTAAAGAGATCTAGATATAGGGAACAGACACACTTAGAAAGGCTTGAGGTATAGCTGCAGGAACTAGATGAGATTTGTATAGCAGTATTGACTATTTAGGAGAGTCCTTACCTTTTCTGAGTTGAAACATATGTTGCACTTATATTTTATTTTAAGAGGTACAGAGGGAAAAGAAGAAGAAGGAAAAAAAACACCAGCCTCTGCTCAGAAGCCTATTTTTAAAGCTTGGATGAGATCAGTGAACCTCATGTACATGCACTGTGCTGTCACTCACTCTCATTCCACAGTCAAGGGATAATGATACACCATGGAGAGGTAGGAACAGGCTGACCTCAGGGGCTCTTTCCACCCTGTCATCTCCCAGTGTCAGGCCTCGACAGCTGGACTAGAGGAAAGTTAACCTGTTATGTTGCCAATTTGGGGTACATTATAGTTTGCACGTGAACAAAAAGAGGCAAATTGTGAGATTTTATACTTATTTTTCTTAGAAGAGTGAATAACTGTGAGCCTCTTCTTCACAGTATGTGGGTGGTGACATTCAGTTGCCTCCAACAAAGAATATCTGTTCCCTGCTCCTCTGCTCTCAGGTTAGTTATTCTACAGGATTTATGCAAATGCTTCAGGCTGATGAACACAATGGTCTTTCCACCAAAGATGTAGATAAGAACATCTGGAACTATCTTGCTCATTCTTGACACATGATACCCTGGGATGGAAAATTCTTGGTGCACTGTTCGGGATACGGTCAGACATTTAGTGTTATTCCTTACCACTTTACTATTGCAAATAGAACCAACCTTTTGAGTTGTTGCCAACAAAACCAACCCAGTGATACTGAAGAGTCTCCTGGGTTGGTTTATTGACTATAAACCAACTTGGGTTTATTGACAATGAACCTGACCATTGTATAGTCTCTCTATGGTGATGGTACCTTTCAGTAAAGAGTGATAGGAGTTAGAACTTTGTTGAATCCAGGAATTCTGAGTTTGTTTTTTAAAGGTTGAGTTCCTGTGACATCTTGGGTAATAACAAAATTGCTCACATGATTTCAGAACCTGTGGATTCATTGCCATGCTACCCAGGAACTTATTTCCAGGGAGTAAAAGTCTCTTTTTCTTTTAAGCTTCTGAATCCTAAATGGTTGATCATATTCTCAACTAAATACAAAAAAAGGGCAATGAAATGACTCACAACTACTGCTCAAACAGAATTTTTTTTCTTTCAAGTAACACCATTCCGCTATTTGGGTATAAGTAATTAACAGCAGAAAGAGGTAATTACTGAACAAGACCAGAGTGGGAGGGGCTTCCCCAATGGTAGTATTGAGCAGTGTTGTTAGACTTACTAGGGGTGGTAAAAGTTATATAGTATAATTCAGGAAAATTTCAGAAATCTAGGTCAAGGGTGAGTGACACTCTGTAGTAGGCAGACCTAATGTTTTTCCAACTACTCCAACATTTCTGGACCTGAGTTCTACATTCTGTATTGAACTTTCACCCAGAAGCCTTTTTGGAAGAACAATGCCTCAGATTTCTTCCTTTATGAGGCTGAAACATTTTGGATAATCCCTCTTAGTATTTTAGATTTAAACTCTTCCTAACTAAAGGTGATGTGTTACATGGCAGCTTCTCATTAGAACAACATGAATTGTGATTGTCCACAGAGATACCCTGTGCTTGGGGTGTGAAAAGTAGTACTATCTACCTTGGCTTGGTGAATGGCAGAAGACACTGCTGAGCTCCTTGTCAAGGGAAAAGAATAAAAAATGAGTCTGTTTAAGTCATTGGTCCTGTTTCTTCACATTAATCAGTGCCAGGCTTATGATTTACTGCTTTTCTTATTAACACTGACAACAACAATAATTATCTAAATAAGTACAATATTTCAGGGTTTCCAGAGTTGGCAGATGCTCCAACAGATTCTTAACTTTACAGTCAGCTGATGAGTGAGTCCCTTGTCACCTTCCTGAAAACTAACTAGATTCTGATCCTCCAGGACAACACTTTCACTATGAATAAGTCTTTGATCCACCTCCAATCTTACCAAAACCTGGGAAATACAGAGCTTGGACAATCACAAAGGAAAGAATAATTTTTAAGGACTGATGTTTTAAAGTACAAGTTTCTAAGTAATTTTTATTTATGTTTCTCTTCTAGGGTGACTTATTATATTAACATATGATATCCCTTAAGGGAAACGAAGCAAAGATCTACTTCTGTGTATGCTCTCTGTGAAAGTGGTGGCAGAACTCCTCAGGCAGTTCACCTCATTTATTGTATTCTCATCCTCAAATTGCGAAAGCAGGTTCAGGCCATGATGGCTGCAGGCAGGAATCTGGCTTGAGAGGCTCTTCAGAGTCTGCTTCTAAGAATGGCCATCTCTGTTACTGACTCTTTCAAGGTGTTGTATAATTTCAAAGTGGCTCTTGCAAAATATGTAAACAAAGTATTGATAGCTGGCAGCATTGTAAAGGTTGTTTTGTTCCTATCCTGGAAAGCTTTGCTCTGTGGTGGGCAGAGCTTCTGGTTTTATTTGGACTTAGTAATGTGGTAGAGTCTACTGAATAAAGGCTGGTAGTTCTGGTGGGGACCCCTCTTGCTTCAGCTGCCTGGCTATGTGGAGAGACCTGTACTTATCAGGGATGTCTGTTGTTTTTAAGGGGAAAACAATTTTCTTTTCCCTGTGGTCACTTTGTAACTAGTTTTTGTTAATTATGACATCACAATTTCCTGTTTTATCTCTTCCTACCATTCCTTTCCATCTACACTACTCACCTCTGTCATCTCTCCATCTTCCTCTTTAATTGGGAGGGGCTTTACAACAGGTGCTCTTCAAAATCTTTCACTTTTCTACTGCCAACTTCCAAAGAAAGTTTGAAAATTATTTTATCATTTTATATTATGTGTATACTTGTGAATGAGGTTTTTCCCTGAATGTGTGCTGTCATACATGTAGTATGTAGTACCCATGGACACCAGAACAAGCTGCTAGCTCTCCTGGAATGGTAGTTACAGATGATTGTAAGCTGCCACGTGGGTCCTGGGAACTGAATCCATTTTCACTGGAAGAGCAGCTTGTGCTCTTAACTGCTAAGCCATCTCTCCAGCCCTACTGCCTTATATTTAAAAATGAAATTTAAATGTGTATCACACATTTAAGTACAAAGTTCCAAGAGGTTGATGGTTATAGTGTGCTTGTGTGTTTCTTTTGTTTTGTTTTTGCTGTATTGGAGGTTTTTATTTCCTGTGATTTCTTGAGTGTAGTTAAGCACCTATGCTCAGAGTTTTCCTTCTAGTATTTTATGTAGGGCTTGGTATGTGCATAGATATTGTTTAAATTTGGTTTTGTCATGGAATATCTTATTTTCTACTCTATAGTGATTGAAAGTTTTGCTAGGCAAGTAGTCTGGGTTGACATTTGTAGTCTCTTAGACTCTGTAAGAGTCTAAGCCCTTCTGGCTTTCAGGGTCTCTTTTGAGAAGCCAGGTGTGATTCTGATAAGGTCTGCCTTGCAGCTTTTAATATTTTTTTTCTTTTCTCTATACATTTAGTGTTTTGATTAGTATGTGGAGGATTTTATTTTCTGGTCTAATTTATTTGGTGTTCTGTAGGTCTCTTGTATGTTCATAGGCATCTCTTAGGTTGAGAAAATTTTCTTCTATAATTTTGTTGAAAATATTTTCTGGGCCTTGGAGCTGGGAATAGTCTTTTTTTTTTTCTATACCTATTATTCTTAGGTTTCATCTTTTCATAGAGTCCTTGATTTCTTGGATATTTTCTGTTAGGAAATTTTTAGATTTAACATTTTATTTGACAGATGTATCTATTTCTTCCATTGTATCTTCTATACCTGATATTCTTTCCTCCATCTCTTGTATTCTGTTGGTATACTTGCCTCTGTAGTTCCTGTTTTCTTCCAGTTTTCTGTCTCCAGAATTTCCTGTTTGTGTTTTTTTATTAATTTTTATTTTTTATATTAATCAAGTGTGTTTTCTTTACTGTTTTTATTTCCATTTTCATGACTTGAACCATTTTATTCATTTTCTTTACCTGTTTGTTTGTACTTTCCTGTATTTCTTTAAGGGATTTATTTGTTTCCTATTTTCAGGCCTCTATCATCTTCATAAGCATAGATTTGAGGTCATTTATTGGTTTTAATTTGTGTTAGGGTATCCATGGCTGCTTGCAGGGGGATAACTAGATTCTGGTGGTGCTGTTTGTATTCTTACACTGTACTTTAGCCATTTGGTTGTCTTTGGCATTGGCTGGTTGTTCCCAGTGTCTACTGAATTTCTCAGGGGTGTGGGAAAAGCTCTTTGCAGAAGGCTAGATGTTCCTGAAGAAGCCCTCCTTGGGATGGTATATAGTTGTGTACTGGCTGCTGTACCACAGGGAATAGCTTACTGTTCTCCTCAGGTGGCTGTGTCACAGTTAGACCCACAGGCAGGAGATTAGAGTGGAGTGTCTATCCTGTATGACCCCAAGGACTTGCAGGTCTTCTCAGAAACCAAGGAGCCATCCTCTTGCCATGGGAACTCTCTGAGTCAGCAGTCCCATGGCTTGCTTACTATGCATCACTAACTAACTAACTAATAAATAAATAAATAAATATATATATATATATATATATATGTGTGTGTGTGTGTGTGTGTGTGTGTGTGTGTGTGTGTGTGTGTGTGTGAGAGAGAGAGAGAGAGAGAGAGAGAGAGATATGATAGGGGCTCTGTGGTAGTCCTGTAGACAGAAAGTGAGGGGTAGAAAGGATCAAAATACATCATATATGTATGGAGTTTGTAAAAAAAAATCAAAATTAAAAACAAGAGTAAACACTTATATAAACCTATAGGATAGGAAGTTCAAGCTGAAATCTACGCACCCAGAGAGGATATACAAGAAGGAGGACCCAGGTTGGTATGATCAATGCTTGTTTGGATGAAGAAATGGGATGGACATTGAGCGGAGGAGAAAACAAGCAACAGAACAGGAGCATGCCAAAGAGGACCTATGGGGGGGGGTGTCAATGTAGCAATGTATCAGAGCAGATATTAAGACTCGAGATCAAGCCTCTGACAAAGGGCAAGAGTAATGATAGATCTGGGGGAGGTTGTTGAGACCTGGGGAGAACAAGAGCTCCACAAA
>CM053745.1:64085755-64105360 GCA_028658305.1 Pachyuromys duprasi | reverse complement strand
AAATGAACAAATGGGATAGACATTGCGTGGAGGAGACAAGAAGCAACAGAACAGGAGCATGCCAAAGAGGACCTCTGGGGGGGTCAATGTAGCGATGTATCAGAGCAGATATTAAGACTGGCGATCAAGCCTCTGGCAGAGGGTGAGAAGTAATGATAGATCTGGGGGAGGTTGTTGAGACTTGGGGAGAACAAGAGCTCCACGAAGACCAAACTGAGCAGGGCACAGGGGTCTTGTATGAGACGGTTTCTACAATCAAGGACCATGTGTGGATGTGGCCTGGAACCCCCGCTCAGATGGGGCCCATGATAGCTCGTTGTGGGACTGAAGACCCTAGTGAGGGAAACAGGGACTGTTTCAGTCATGATCTTGATGGCTGACTCTTTGACCCTCCCCCATACAAGCCGGGGAGTGTCAGACTGGCTAGATCCCAGGGGAGGACATTGCAGCCAGCCCTGAGGAGACAGGATGAGCTGGGTTTGGATGGAAGGGGAGGAGGTCCTCCCCTGTTGGTGGACTTGGAGGGGGCGGGGAAGAGGGAGATGATGGAGGGAGTGGGAGGGTGGGAGGGAATGAGGGAGGAGGCTATGCCTGGGATGAAAAGTACCTAACCTGTGATTGATAAAAAAATAAATAACAATAAAAAAATAAAAATAAAATAAATATTATTTGAAAAAAATAAGTAGATTCTTTTTGATCACCAGTACTCTGAAAGTTGCCTTACTTTGTTTGTTACTAGTTTGTACTTGACAAATACAAACTGATTTATTGTGTTATTTAGATAGTCAAATGTTCAGAATGTACTCCATCAAAGTAAAGTGCAGAGTGTGTACACAGTTAGATTGAATTAGAAACCTCAGCCCCTGCAACCTGATGTCTTGTAGCTCTTTATAACCACTCTGAATGGGGCTACAGCTTATGTACTTTCTGTTTCTGATGGACAGGTAAAGTCTCACTTTGTATTTCTTTTATATCTGTGCTTAAATTGAAGGCATCTGGAGATAGCACTGATAAATATGAGTCAACACTGCCTTTCAAACACCTACTTGAGGTCCCACTATTTGATTTTCTGCCACCCGTAGGTGATTCTGGTTGAATTCTTAATATTTTTAATGTGGGCTGCCCCCTTTTTCAGTTTATTTATGTTACATCCCAAGGGTGCACCCATCCTCCTCTCCTCCCAGTTCTTCCCCTTCCTCTTCCTCCTTCTTCTTTTCCCCCAGAAAAGTGGAGGCCCCTACCCCCCATATCAACCCTCCCCAGCACATCAAGTCATACCAGGACTGAGCATATCTTAATCCCCTGAGGCCAGGCAAGGCAGCCCTGCCAGGGGGAAGTGACACAAAAGCAGGCAATAGAGTCCATGTCAGAAAATCACCCCCCTCCACTTGCCAGACACCCCATATAAAGACCAAGCCATCCCTTGGCCACATATGTTCAGGAGGCCTAGGTCCAGACCATGCATGCTCCTTGGTTAATGTCTCAGTGTCTGTAAGTCCCAGTGGGACTGGGTTAGTTGTCTCTTTTGGTCTTTTTGTGAGGTTCCTGCCTCCTCCAGGTCTTTCCATCTTTCCCTCAGCACTTCCAAGGTGCCCCTTAATCTCTGCCCCATGCTTGGCTGCAAGTCCCAGCATCTGTTTTGATCCTCTGCTGGCTGGAGCCTCCCAGAGGACAGTCAAGTTAGGTTTCTGTCTGCAAACATAGCAAAGCATCATTATTAGTATCAGGGTCTGGCTCTCGACCGTGGGGTGGGTGGGTCTCAGATAGGGCCAATTATTGGTCAGAAATTATCTCAATCTTTGTTTCCTCATTATCTCTGCACTTCTTGTTGGCAGGGTAATTTTGGATCAAGGGTTTTGTCAGTGTGTTGTTGTTCCACTAGTTCTGCCTGGCTAAGAGGTGGTCACTTCAGTCTTCATGTCCCCCACCTCCTGTTAGTCTCAGCTAGAGTCACATCCATGTCCTCCCAGGAGCCTGGCCTGTAGCAGGCCTCCAGCTTGACAGAGAGATGTGCCCATCAGTTTCCCTTCTTGCTCCCAGCCCTCTCACCTCCCACCCCCATTCTCCTTATATCTGATCCCTTCCCTCCTTTTCCTCCTCATTCTATCTCCTGCCCAGTTCTCTCTCTCTTCATCCACTTCTGGTGTCCATTCTATTTCCCCTTCTGAGTGATGTTCTGGCACCCTCTCTTAGACCTTCCTTCCTACTTAGCATCTTTGGATATATGGATTATAGTATGTATTTCCTGTACTATATCCTACTATAAGTGAGTACATACCATGTGCATCTTTCTGGGTCTGGGTACCTCACTTAAGACGATCCCTTTTAGTTCCATCCATTTACCTGCAAATTTTATGATTTCTTTATTTTTAATTGCTGAGTAGTGTTCATTGTGTAAATTACTACAGTTTCTGTTTCCATTCTTCAATTGAGGGACATCTAACTTGTATCCAGTTATTACAAATAAAACCACTATGAACATAGGTGAACAAATGCCCTTGTTGTACGGTAGAGAATCTTTTGGATATATTCCCACAAGTGGTATAGCTGGGTCTTGAGGTAGAACTATTCCCAGTTTTCTGAGAAAGCACCAGATTGATTTCCAGAGAGGCTGTACATTCCCACCAACAATGGAGGAGTGTTCTCCTTTCTCCACATCCTCATCAGCATGTGCTGTCACTTGAGTTTTTGATCTTAGACATTCTGAATAGTTTAAGATGGAATCTTAGAGTCGTTTTGATTTGCATTTCTCTGATGGCTAATGACATTTAGTGTTTCTTTAAGTGCTTCTCAACCATTCAAGATTACTCTGTTGTACATTTTCGGTTTAGCTCTGTACCTCATTTTTAATTGTATTATTTGATTTGTTGAATTTTAATTTCTTAAGTTCTTTGTATATTTTAGGTATTAACCCTCTGTCTGATGTAGGGTTGGTGAAAATCTTTTCCCAGTCCATAGGCTGGTGTTTTGTTCTATTGACAGTGTCCTTTGACTAATAGAAGCTTTTCAGTTTCATGAGATCCCATTCATTAATTGTTGATTTCAGAGCCTGCATTGTTGCTGTTCTGTTCAGGAAGTTATTTAATGTGTCAATAAGTTCCAGACTTTCCCTCACTTTGTCTTCTAATATATTTAGAGTCTCTGGTTTATGTCAAGGTCTTTGATCCACTTCAACTTGGTTTTTGTCTAGGGTGATAAATAAGGATCTATTTGCGATTTTCTACATGCAGATCTCCAGTTAGACCAGAACCTTTCTTTTCTCATTGTATAATTTTGGCTTCTTGTTGAAAATCAAGTGCCTGTAGGAGTATGGTTCTTCAATTCAGTTCCACTGATCAACCAGTATGTATCAATGCCATGCAGCTCTTATTACTGTTGCTCTGTAGTATAGCTTGAAATCAGGGATGTGATACCACCAGAAGTTCTTTTATTGTGCAAAATTGTTTTGGCTATCGTGGGTCTTTTATTTTTCCACATGAAGTTAATGTTTGCTCTCTCCAGGTCTGAAAATAATTGTGTTGGAATTTTGATGGAAATTACATTGAATCTGTAGATGGCTTTTTGTCAGGATGGCCATTTTTACTGTGTTAATCTTACCAATCCACAAGCATGGGAGATCTTTCCATCTTCAAAAATCTTCAATTTTTTTTTTCAAAAACTTGAAGTTCTTGTCATACAGGTCTTTCACTTGCTTGGTTAAAATTACACCAAGATATTTTATATTATTTGTTGCTATTGTGAAGGGTTTTGTTTTTCTAATTTCTTTCTCAGCCCTTTTCTTGCTTATATAAACGAAGGCTATTGATGTTTTTGGAGTTAATTTTGTATCCAGACACTTTTTTGAAGGTATTTATCAGCTGTAGGAGTTCTCTGGTAGAATCTTGGGGTGAGAGCCACTTATGTACGCTATCCTATCATCTGTTAATAGTGATACTTTGACTTCTTCTCTTCCAATTTATATCCCCTTAATCACCATTAGTTGTCTTATTGTTCTAGCTAGAACATCAAGTACTATATTGAAGAGATCTGGTGAGAGTGGGCATTGTCAGCTTGTCCCAATTTTATCAGGAACGCTTTAAGTTTCTCCCCATTTAACTTGATGTTGGCTATTGTCTGGCTATATATTGCCTTTATTGTATTTAGGTATGTGTCTTATGTCCCTTATCTCTCCAAGACTTTAAACATGAAGGGGTGTTGGATTTTGTCAAAGGCCTTTTTAGCATGTAGTAAGATTATCATGTTTTCTTTTTTTTCTTTCAGTTTGTTTATATGATGGACTATGATGATGGATTTTTGTATGTTGAACCATCCCTGCATTCATGGTGGATGATCTTTTTGATATGATCCTGGATTCAGTGTGCAAGTATTTTGTTGGGTATTTTTTGCATCAATGTTCATAAGGGAGATTGTTTTGAAATTTTCTTTTTTTGTTGGGTCTTTTTGTGGTTTAGGCATCAGGTTGACTGTGGCCTGAGTTTGGCAATGTTCCTTCTGTTTCTATTTTGTGGAATACTTTGAGGACTATTGGTATTAGTTCTTCTCTGAAAGTTTGGTAGAATTCTGTGCTGAAACCGTCTGGCCCAAGCCTCCTTTTGGTTGGGATGCTTTTGATGACTGCTTCTTCTCCTTCTTTAGAGGCTATAGGTTTATTTAAATTGTTAACCTGATCTTGATTTAACTTTGGTAAGTGGTATCTATCAGGAAAATCATCCATTTTATTTAGAGTTTCCAATTCTATTGCATACAGGTTTTTAAAGCATGATCTAATGTTTCTTTGGATTTCCTTGGTGTCTGTTGTTACATCCCCCTTTTCATTTCTCATTTTATTAATTTGGACGCTCTGGCTTTTAGTTAGTTTGTCTAAGGATTTGTCTATCTTGTTGATTAAAACAACAAACAACAACAACAAGCTCTTGGTTGATTCTCTGTATTGTGCTCTTTGTTTCTAAGTTACTGATTTCAGCCCTGGGTTTGATTATTTTCTGCTGTCAACTCCTCTTGAGTGTCATATGGCCCTGGGTTTTGTTGCTGGTGTTCTATTTCTGGCCTCTAGCCAGTTGGTTGACTCTGTTTTTAGCAGGCCTGGTGGTCTCTGATGTTAATAGGTCTCTTGGGTAGTAGGTAGCGCTGGGGGTCCTGGATGGCCACAGTCCTCTGGTTTTCCTGCTGCTTCTTGGTCCGTGCTGGTCTCCTGAATCTTAGATTGAAGTGGGTACCAGAAAATGGTGCAGAGCATAGAACTGGGGTGTGGGGCCCACAGAGGAAGTGGAGCACAAAGGGCCCTGGGAAGACCCAGTCACTGTTGCTGGCAGGCTGTTGCTCCCTGATCCATGCTGGTCCCAGGGGTTGCAGATTGCGGCGGGTCCTGGGAAATGGTGCAGGGTGTAAAACTCCCTTTGCTTCCTTCTTGCTCTTGGTCAGAGCAGCACGATAACATTTAGAGATGGAAACTTCCATCAAATATTCTACCTTAAACATAGCTCTTCTCTACAAAAATGTTTCCAATGAGGAGGAAAAGTAGCCACTCTAAGCACACCTGGTCATAGCTTTTCTGAGATGAACCTTCCCTCATCATGAAGCTCGTTAATTGTTAATCAGCAACAGATGCAGGACTAGGAAGATGTATTATTCCGTGAACCAGCCATGTGAGATTCTCCCATTCATATAGCAACATATGATTTGGCATCAGCAAAATATTTTTTGTGTAGCTCATGGTGACTCAAGAGGCTCTGTAGCTCCTCCTGCCCTGTTGCCATTAGGCTAGCTCATTGACTGCATTTATTTCACTTCAACCTTGGTCCTTACAAGTCTGCTTTCCTTCCAGACTAGGGCAAGCATTTGCAATCTCTCTCTTGCCCTACTAATCAATGTCTGCATCCTGATAGGCTCTTTGCACTAAGTTACTTTTATGAGGACTGCAATAAATTCTCCCAGTACATTGGCTTATGAGAAGTATAGCTTCCCATAAGGATCATCGTGTCCGTCACCCATAACTGCAATGGTCCTATTGTGCTGTGAATTGCTCACAGGCATGTTTTACTAATACCTACAGGGACTTTGGTTTTCCCTTCAATTTTTATCATACTCTTATGCTTTCCAAAGTGAGGGATTTTAAAATTGAAATGGACTCAGAGAAATCTAAGAAATATTTACTAGCATAAAAAGACTGTATATCACATTTTAATTTCAGTATTTTCATTTAAATATTTTCTGAGGAGACTTTGAATGTAGACTACATTGGACTCTATCTTTTTTTTCTTGTGTTGTCTTCTCACTGCTAGCATGTGTCTGCCTACATCTTCAAGTTGTCAGGACTGTTTTGAATTTTAGAAATACCTGCAAATAAAGTTGAAACTCCATTTACTAGGAGCTATACACACAAAAAAACGAATGGGTGTTATTAGTTAAAAAAAGAGAAAGAATTCCAATTCATTAAGGTATTAACCTGGCAGTATAAGCTGGTATGAAAAGTTCAAATTACATCTAGAGATCTGTTTCTATCACTGACCAGGTACCTAGCTAGTCACAGGCTTTATTTTTTCAACCTTTGAATTTTGTAGTGTGTAATACAGAACAATGATTTTCCTCCCGGGAATCTTGGGAACATTTCATTTTAGTATTGCTAGCCACTTTTTAATGTTTATAACACTGTGCTAGTACCCAAGAATATTAATAGAAGAGCATATTAATAGAAGTGTATTAATAAAAGCAATCTCTAAGAATTCATGATTTAATTGATAGAACATATTAAACATATAAAATAGATAAGCAATAGACATACTCTATAGACTCCAAAATTAGAGCGCTCTATGCGTCACAAACCTAATATGTGTGTATATGCAAAATTATTTGTATCTATAAGAATGTATTTATATATAAATATTACATAAGAACTAAGTGGGTTGCATGTTTGAGATGATATGTATATATATATACACATATTAATTACACACATATATTTGTGTGTGCATATATGGGTATGTGCCTGTGTAAACTCTTAGTTCTTTTAGTAGCCCTGGTAGGTAGAAGGTAATGATTCCCTTTGTTTGTTTGTTTGTTTGTTTTTGTTTTTACTTGTTTTGTTTTGGTTTGGTTTTTGAGACATGGTTTTGCTGTGTAGCCTTGCCTGTCCTGGAATTGCTTTGTAGACCAGGCTGGCCTCAGACTCACAAAGATCCACCTGCCTCTGTCTTTCTGAGTTCTGGGATTAGAGGTGTGTACCACCATTCTTGGCTGTGGTAATCATTCTCTTTTACATGTTAAAAACTATGAGATTATCTGATATTAAGGAAAATTGCAAACCACATTAAGATTTCAGCACCTGCTTAGATTCTAAGCCCTGTAGTCCTTCTCCTGGAGCAATCATTCTTTTTTTTTTGTAACAGTGTAGGAATGAGCCCACACTGGGTAAAAGAACTAGTAACTGCATTATCAGCCTTGTTTGGATGAAGTGGATCTTAAGGAGTGCCTTGGAATGTAAATTTAGCATGGAGAGAGGTGTTTTTTGTTTGTTTTGTTGTTGTTTTGGTTTTTTTTTGCTATGATATGGAAGAAGAAGAAAACATCTTACCCAATGTATCAATATGGAACTGGATCAGTGTTATAAATTAAAATTAAATACAAGAGGACAGAATGGGATGATCTATGAGCCTAGAAGATTTGTGAGTTAGGATAATTTTCTTCCTGGAGGACTGGGTTATAAGAATGACTATATATAGTTCAAGATCAAGTCAACAAATGTTCAGTATTAGAATGGAGACTCCATGACAGTCTAAGGTCAAATACATGCTTTGAGAGATTTGTGTCTATCAGGCTTGATATGCTGATAAGAAAACTTGAGCCAAGAAAGCTGGATAGAAGAGCCCTCTGAAAAACTTGGTAATGAATTCATTTTGTCTAGTGTTAAGGATTGGGATTCTAACTTCACTACTCACTTCTTCCATGGACAGCTGAGTTGGTTCATTGTGTGCTTGTGAAAGTGGAACAATTCACACAAGGTCTGGAAACTACTTCAACGTCCCTCAACAGAAGCATGGCTACAGAAATTGTGGTACATTTACATAATGAAGTACTACTCAGCTATTAAAAACAAGGAGATCATGAAATTTGCAGGCAAATGGTGGGAGCTATAAAAGATCATCTTGAATGAGCTATCCCAGAAGCAGGAAAACACACATGGTATATACTCACTCATAAGTGGTTATTATACATATAATATATGATAAACATACTAAAATCTATAGTCCTATATGGAAGTCCTACAAGGAAGACCCTAGGGAAGATGCTCAATCCTCATTCAGAAGGAATAACGTGACCGACTTTGGAAGCAGGAGATGACAGGTACAGGACAAGAGCCTCTGAAAGAATCTACTGATCGAAGTTTCGAAGCAGAGGCTGAGACTCATTGCCAAACTTTGGGCAGAGGGCGTGGAATTTTATGAAAGAAGGGACAGGAGCTCCAAAAGGAGACCAGCAGAGCCAAAAAAATCCACAAAAAACCAAAACTGAACCCTGGGGGCTCTGCAAAGACTGATACCCGAACAAATCCATGCATGGAGAGGACCTAAAACCCCTGCACAGATGTAGCCCATAGACTCAGTATTAAAGTGGATGCCCTAGGAAGGGGAACAGATACTGTCTCTGACGTGAACTTAGTGGCAGGCTCTCTGACCAACTCCCGCTGAGGGTTGAGCAGCCTTGCCAAATCACAGAGGAAGACAATGCAGCTAGTCCTGATGAGACCTGATAGGCTAGAGTCAGATAGAAGGGGAGGAAGACCTCCCTTATCAGTGGACTAGGGGAGGGGCATGGGAGGAGATGAGGGAGGGAGGGGGGATTGGGAGGAGATAAGAAAGAGGGCCACTGTCTAGATTGGTGGACCTTTATGCAATATTAATGATTCAGGGCAAACAGTCAAACAGAACTACCCACACCTCTTTACAGACAATAGAGACCTCAAAATACTGGTATTTTGAGTAGTGTTTTGTGTTCTGATTGGACTCAACTTGAGCCAGTTTGTGTGTGTGTGTGTGTGTGTGTGTGTGTTTATAATTATCAGGATTTAGACTTCAGAAGTAAAAATGGAGTTTCACTAAGGGGGTTTAAGATATAGAGCTTGAAGGAGTGAGGAACGAGTACCTGCCATTTATTCAGCAAGTTGAAATAGTTAAGCTTCTCAGAAGGCAGAATGTATTTTTCCTTCCATATATCTACAGGAAAGTCAGAAAATAAGGGTAGGCAGGACCAATTTATCCCACAGGCCTGGTATTTTAATAATTTTTTAAAGTGTCTGAATAAGCAAACCACTTTGGCAGATTTTCCTCATGACAGTCCATTCCAAGAACAATATTTTAAAAACCCAAAAGAAAATAGAATTTGTTAGACTAAGCAGAAATCTCTGGTCACACAGGAGGGACTAAAATTACCACACCCTCCTTCCCTGACATAGTTGTATGCCCTGTTCAATTTCAGGGTGAATATCTTGCCTAAAATCAGGCTCCCATGGCTTTTTATAGGTGGTGTTTGGGATAAGGGACTGCCATTGCAATATGATTTTGATGGAAGCAGAAAAGCGCTGTTCTCGGATTCTTTCACAGTGGTTAGTGATCCTTAATTGCTGGCTACAATTAAAATTTACATATATTGGATTTTTCATTGGTCTGGTATGTAGGGGAGTCATTTGCCAGGTGGTAGTGAAGTCTAACTTCTATCTGGGATGGTGGATCCGGTAGCTTCAGATGATTGCTTTCTTCTGTTTATTCTGGCCCAGCAGTATCTTATTTTCTGTTCTGGCTAAGCAAAGCCTCACTTTTGGATACTGCAACAACTACCCTCAAATGAGAGGGATGCAAAAACTTTACTTGAAAGACACTCAACTAGCCTTGTAGGTTAGAATGGGTGGAAGGAGAAAAGAGTTAGTTCCTACAAAGGAGACCTTAACTGGTGAGTGAGAGAAGAAAAACTTGATTCATGCACCATCTGAGGCCATCTCTGCTAAGCTGGGCTGCTCCTCACTAGTTTCCTTTGAGTCAGCAATGAGCTGACTCAGAGTTTTTCACCCTTAAATTTTTTTATACTGATGTAAAGCCACTTTGTTTTTTTTTCATTTTAACATTTTTATTTTATATTAATCACAGGTTATGTACTTTGTATCCCAGCTGTAGCCCCCTCCTACATTCCCTCTGTATCCCTCTATCCCTCCCTCATCTCCTCCCTGCCCCTTTCCAAGTCCACTGATAGGGGAGGACCTCCTCCCCTTCCATCTAACCCTAGCTTCTCAGGTCTCTTCAGGACTGGCTGCCATGTCCTCTTCAGTGGCCTAGCAAGGCTGCTCCTCCCTCACAGATGGGGGAAGGGGGAGGATCAAAGAGCCAGCCATTGAGTTCATGTCCAAAATAGTCCCTGTTCCCCTTACTAGGGTACCCACTTGGATACTGAGCTACCATTCGCTACATCCGAGCAGGGGTTCTAGGTTATCTCCATACATGGTCATTGGTTGGAGAAACAGCCTCATAAAAGACCCCTGTGCCCTGATATATTTGGTCCTTGTGGAGCTCATGTCCTCTCCAAGTCTTACTAACTCCCCCTTCTTTCATATAATTCCCTGCACTCTGCCAAAGGGTTAGTTATGTTTCTTAACATTTGCTTTGATACACTGCTAGGTATAGTCTTTCTGAGGCCCTCTGTGGTAGGCTCTTGTCCTGCTACTTGTTTTCTCCTACATCCAATGTCCATCCCATTTGACTTTCTAAGTGAGGATTAATCCTCTTACCCCAGGTCCTCTTTCTTGTTTATCTTCTTTAGGTGTATAGATTTCAGTATGTTTATCCTATCTTATAGTCACTTTGTATGGATCATTTAAGAATTTGAACTGATTGGCCTGCTCTTTGATCACCTCCCCTTAAGGGGGGAGTAGCCTAGCCAGGCCACAGAGGAAGACAACACAGCCACTCCTGATGAGACCTAATAAACTAGGATCAGAAAGAAGGAGAAGAAGACCTCTCCTATCAGTGTACTTGGGGAGGGGCATGTGTGGAGAAGGAGAAGGAAAGGAGGGACTGGGAGAGGAGGGAGGAGGGAGCTACAGGGGTGATACAAAGTGAATAAAGTATAATTAATAAACAATATAAATATAAAATAAGAATTTAGAAAATAATTTTTATCATAATAAAATTTGCCTATATAGTATGTGTTTACAGACATGTACAATGGTGGATAATAATTACATATAAGTAATATCTTTATTTTATGTAAAAATCTGTATAAATTTATTATGTAAATTTATATTGTTTCATTATGCATGCATGCCTACTTATATATAAATGCATTATATTATTATTTATTTTAGAGGGATTCAGGAAATATTCTATCAGGTATGGGCATCTAAAATTACAAAAGGTTGAAGGTGCAACAGTATTAAAATGGTTGAGCTATTTTTATAGACATAGAAACTTCAGAAAAGTAGCAATGAACAGGAAAAGGAAAAATCCCACCTGCAGCTCATGTGTTTTCCAGTCCGGGATACTCTTCCTGGTCAGCCCTGTATCTCCTTCAGGGTACCAGTATGGGAAGAGCCCTCCAGGAGAAGCTGTAGCCATGATGGTTAAGTGTTTCACCCCTTGCTTTGACCTTACCTCAGATGGGAAAGGACCAAAAGGAAACCCAAGAAGCAGTTGCTTTAGAGTATAACAAACATCAGTAGAAAAGCTAAAAGGCTTCCTTCATAACAGATGGGCACTTTTTCTTTCTATGGAATAAAGAACTTTCCAGAAACCTTCCCAATTTGCACCATTCATAGAATGGGTCTCCTGTTTCATTTCTTTTCTGCTTATCGTAAGACTATGGTCTCCACTTTTGCTCTACACTGCAGATGCAAAAACACAGATCTTACATCAAAAGGCTTGAGAAACAGTCTGTTGAGTTGAGTAAGAGTGACTGTGGCATTGGAAATCAGATTCAGTTGCCCATATGACATGTTCCCATGTGTAAACAGCCTTACGAAGTTTTGAATGGGTGCAGAGTAAAAGAAAATGTAATCTGAGATAGTCTTCAAATACGTTGGTAGATAGACCAAACAGAGTGGTTGGGACAAATCAGGAAATCTGTTACAGCCTTAGTAGCTGAGACACTGTTAGCATTTGGATTAGTAGAATATACTGGTCAATTTATAAATGGCTGAAGTTTTATCCATAATAGTCCCAAGGATATTGTGTCTCACACAAGGATCAGCCAAGGATGGCTATTTAACAGACAAAAGATAACAGAAGATAATTTAGTTTTGGATCTGCAACATTCTCATTCCCCTCAATCAAGGTCTAATCAGTCAATCAGCCTAGCAGGATCTTTAACATGGGTTTAGTTTTGTTTTGTTCTTGAAATTCAGAAAGCTTACAATGTAAGCATAAGAAAAATAAAGTCTGGGCTCAGCAGTCTCTGCAAAGAAAACATTTAGTAACTACTATTTTGCTCTCTAGCCATGTAGCTAGATGAGGAGGAGTGCTGCTCAAATGGTGCAAGCTTCAGCTAGACAAAAGGGGAAATACCTTTACTGTTCAGTGCCAAAGGACGGTGATTATAATAGGCGGCAATATATTATGCACTTCAAAATTACAAAATTCTTCAAAAAAAAAACCACAACAAGTGAAGTTAAGGACAGATTTGTTATTATCTGGATTTAGTCATCCTACACTGTAAAAATGTCTCAAAAGTCACATTGAATCCCTGTGTTTCCTTTTCTTAACTGCGGGCTGCTTTTCAAATGTGTGACCCAAGCAGGCTGACCAAGAACTTTGCAGTGTACAGCCCACGGCTTTCTGCCTTGAGACCTTCTACTTGAGTCCAAGTTTGTGTTAACATACTCCTCACTCTTGTCCCTGCCTCCTCTCTTTCCACCAGTTGTTCTGGACTAAATGGCCATCTTTAGATTTTCAGACAATGCCAGCAGGCATATAGTCCAGGACACTTAACTCAGTATGATATGGTCAGCTTTATTTGAAATCAAAATCAGAACCAGTAGTATCTTAATTCTATTGTATAGACAATCATAATGCTGTAAATTCTCATCATAATGTCTCTGGCAGATTTCTAATGGCTTTTCCAAAACACAATTTGCCAGTCCTACAAACTTTTGAACATGCTGTTTCATTTACCCTAATTAATCTATTAAAAGATGAAATACTAATCTTGCTTCTTCCTTCCAAAGTGACATTTGAAGATTCAATTTCTTGCTGGTTGTTGATGCTGTCTGTAACACCACTACTGATTTAATTTTGTCTTCTGTCTGTCTGCAATGAATTTAATCAGAAGAACCATTAACAAAATTTGATGTTCTTTTCCTCGGCTGAGACAGAGGCTCTAGGTTTGATAGACTTTTAATATGATCTTACATGAATAGCAACTGCTTAGCCACTTTTTTGAAGGATGGACATGGTAGTACATTACTTAAGCTGATAAAAACATGTACATCTACAAGAAAACATTAGTCTTTCACCAAGAACTTGGAATTCAAAATAATCCCAAAATAGACTTCCATACTTAAAGTCGAGGCAAGGGGTGTTTAGGCACTATCCTTGAGACAGGCTATAAATCAACTTGATCTCAGAATGTGTGAGGCAGCTAGTTACAGTTACACACTCATTAATACCTATCTGCATAGGACAGGATCTTGTGGGAATCCTGGCTGGGGGTAGGAGAAGGATAAGACAACAGGGAAATGGGGCAGAGCAGATGCATGAAAGTCTTAGGAAAATGTCCCACTCTTTAACCCTGGCAACCAAGCTTGTCTATTTGCAGGAAAACTTCTTCAGCTGTTTTCTGTGCTCATCTCTCCCTGCACCAGTTTCCTTTGTTTGCCTGTGTTCCTACAAACAAATGTTTTCTTGGACTCTGGACATTATGATTGCTTGTGACAATAATGCAAACGACTTAGTGGATTTTACCTTTGCTGTTAATTTGTCCTGGGTAATTTGGGGCAGATTTTTTTTCTTCCCTAGTCTTGCTTTATATTCTCTCCAAAATGAGAAAAATAGTCTCTGCTTCCCAGGGTTTTGTGAGGGTCAGCTACTCTCAATTACCACCAACCTTCATGCTCATAGTGTCTGTGATAAAACACAATATCCGGGTTGTTTCCAGCTTCTGGCTATTACAAATAAAGCTGCTATGAACATGGTTGAGCAAATGTCCTTTTTGTATACTTGAGCATCTTTTGGATATATGCCTAGGAGTGGTATAGCTGGGTCTTGAGGTAGCACTATTTGTATGAGAAAGCATCAGATTGATTTCCAAAGCGGTTATACAAGTTTACATTCCCACCAGCAATGGAGTAGGATTCCTCTTTCTCCACATCCTCTCCAGTATGTGTTGTCACTTAAGTTTTTGATCTTAGCCATTCTGATGGGTATAAGGTGATATATCAAGGTCGTTTTGATTTGCATTTCCCTGATGACAAAAGATGTTAAGCATTTCTTTAAGTGTTTCTCAGCTATTCAATGTTCCTCTATGGGTTACTTGAATTGTTGCTGTTTAAGTTGTTGAGTTCTTTATATATACTGGATATTAGCCCTCTGTCTGCTATAGGGTTGATGAAGATCTTTTCCCAATCTGTAGGCAGTTGTTTTGTTTTGACAATAGTGTCATTTGCTTTACAGAAGCTTTTCAGTTTCATGAGGTCCCATTTAATGATTGTTGATCTCAGAGCCTGTGCTGTTGGTGTTCTGTTCAAGAAGTTGTCTCCTGTGCCAGTGAGTTCAAGGCTATTTCCCACTTTTTCTTGTAACAGGTATAGTGTGTCTGATTTTATGTTAAGATCTTTGATCCACTTGGATTTTAGATTTGTGCAGGGTGAAAAGTATGCATTTTCTACATGTAGACATCCAGTTAGAGCAACACCATTTGTTGAAGATGCTGTCTTTTTTCCATTGTATGGTTTTGGCATCTTTGTTAAAATTCAGCTGTCCATAAGTGTGTGCGTTTATTTCTGGGTCTTCTATTCAATCCCATTGATCCACCATTCTGTTTCTATGCCAGTACCATGCGATTTTTATTACTGTTGCTCTATAGTACAGCTTGAAATCAGGACCCCTCAGTTGAGGAATGGGTACAGAAATTGTGGTGCATTTACACAGTGGAATACTACTCAGCAATTAAAAAAACAAAGAAATTATGAAATTTGCAGGGAAATGGTGGGATATAGAAGAGATCATCCTGAGTGAGGTATCCCAGAAGCAGAAAGACACACAGTGTATATACTCGCTCATAAGTGGATATTAGACATATAATATAGGATAATCATATTAATTAATCATACCTAAGGAAGCTAATCAAGAAGGAGGACCCTGGGTGAGATGCTCATTCTTCATTCAGAAAGGCAAATGAGAAGGACATATGAAGAGGTAGAAAACAGGGACCAGGACAGGAACCTATCACAGAGGGCCTCTGAAAGACTCCACCCAGCAGGGTATCAAAACATATGCTGAGATGCACAGCCTAACTTTGGGCAGAGTGCAGGGAATCTTATGAAAGAAAGGAGAAATAGAAAGACCTGGAGGGAACAGGAGTTCCACAAGAGGAGCAACAAAACCAAAAAATCTGGGCACAGGGGTCTTTTCTGAGCTTATACTCCAACCAAGTACCCTGCATGGAGATAACTTAGAACCTTTGCACAGAAGTAGCCCAAGACAGCTTATTATTGTCCAAGAGGGTTCCCCAGTAATAGGAACAAGAACCATCTCTGACATGAACTCATGGGCTGGCTCTTTGATCACCATCCCTTGAGGGGAGAGCAGCCTTACCAGTCCACAGAGGAAGACAAAGAAGCCAGTCCTGATAAGACCTGATAGATTATGGTTAGGTGGAAGGGGAGAAGGACCTCCCCTATCATTGGGTAAGAAGAGGGAGGGAGGCTAGGATTGGGAGGAGACAACAAGGGAGGGGCCCACAGCCAGGATACAAATTGAATAAATTGTAATAAATGATAATAATAAAAAGAAAGAATAAATGAAATCATGTAAACAGCACTCATGTGGTGATAGGGTTAATTTCTTTATAAGAAGAGATACCAGGGAGCACACTGTTCTCTCTATATGAACTGCATTGTCACCTAGTAAGAATGTGGCTAGAAAGGGTACTTGTGCCTAAATGTAACCATGATACACAATTCTAGCTTCCAGGCCCAGGAAATTCATTTCTGTTGGTGACCTCCTTGGTGATATTCATTAGGGGTGTCTAAATAGACTCAGATAAACCTTATTGTAGCTAATTCATCAAACTTTCTCTTCAAGATATTTGGTTACTTTCTTGCTTGATTCCACTCTCATACCTGTTTCAAGGAAACTTTGATGTTAAACAATTTTTATTATTTTTGATTTAAGTCCTGGGCTAGGCTGTTCATGACCATTGAGCAAGGGCAAATAAAGACAAGCCCCAATAGTTAAGATTTCCAGGAATAAAACAAGTAGCAAAAACATCTGGTAATGTTTGTGTCTATTTTTGTTTGCATCTTGGGTAGGGATTAGGGTTTCAAGTTTATATTTGAATCTCCACTGGCTGGTGGGCTGCTGGTGTGAAGACTGTAGCCATCTTGCTCATAAAGCTCTTTATCTAGGCTATGCTTCAGCCAGCCAGAGAGAGAATGGGATTATGGTAAATTAAAACTACCACAAAGGTTTTCTGTTGTCAATGACCACATTCCATACATGGCAGGTATGTAAGTCAAAGGGTCCTACAACACAGAGCTAGCTTCAAATATGGGAGTTGTGACTTCAAATATCAGGCACTTTTTGTTTTATCATGTGGCTTCCCTAATATATATATATATTATATATATATTATATAATATTATATATATATTACAAAGTAAAACATTTATTGGAGCTGGCTTATAGTTTTAGGGGTTCAGTCCATTATCATCAAGACGGGAAGCATGGCAGCATACTGGCAGATGTGGTGTGGAAGTCTAAAAATATTTAAGTTTCTTATAGGCAAGTATAATGTTAACACATGAAAATCCTGAAAGATAAATGTTCTATATCCAATATATTTTATGATTATACAAATAATCATAAACACATATTTACATATAGATATATATTTAAACAAAACAGATTAAAATAACAAAATCAAATAACAGAGGAAGAAAATAAGGAGAAAATAAAACTGTAAAGGTTTTGCTGAAAAATTAACCACAGTATAAAAATTATGCTTTTAAGAACAAACATTTTCTTTTTCAAATTTTTTAATTTTTCATTTATTACAATGTGTTCACTTTGTATCCCAGCTATAGCCCCCTCCCTTGTCCTCTCCCAATCTCACCCTTCCTCCTGCTTTTCCTTCCATACCCCTTCCCCAGTCTACTGATAGGGAGGTCCTACTCCCCTTCCACTAGGTCTCATCAGGACTGGCTCTCCTCAAAGAGACAGCCCCGAGTTCATGTCAGAGATAGTCCTTATTTCCCTTGCTAGAGAACCCACTTAGACACTGAGCTACAATGGGCTACATCTGTGCAGGGGTTCTAGATTACCTCCATGCATGGTCCTTGGTTGGAGTATCAGTCTCAGAAAAGACCCCTGGGCCCTGTTGCTCTTCTTGTGGAGCTCCTGTTCCCTGCAGAAGAACAAAACTTTTCTAGTATACTAAAAAAAGATTTTCACAAAGAGAAAACTTTATTTAATGTTCAAAATTTTATTAACAGTGAAATAGCTGCAAATATTAGTTCAATAGACTGCATAGAATAGATACATTATTGAGAACTGGTTGTAGTTTTTAATAATTTTTTTCAGTTTTAAAGTTTTTCTTTTCAGAAAAAGAAAAATTACAAGGTTGTGTAATATATGATCTGAGGAAAGGTCTTTGAGAGCTAGTTCTTTCTTTAAAAACTCATGTCTCTACTCTCAACTTCAATTATTTTCCTTCCAAATCTTCTTACTTTTCCCCATGGACATAAAAACATAGAACTCTGAATTAAAAGTTTCTTTATAATTAGTAGTTCCCTTTTTTGCTAATAATTTTAGCTTTCTATTATTCTTGAGCTTGAATATGATACATATATGAACTTTGTAGAAAATTTGGAAAAATACAAAAGAATCAGGAAACTGTCTTTAAATTTCTGGAAATGTATTTTCTTGAAAATTTCCCAAGAGTTAGCCCATGTGTTCATCAAAGCACATATGAACTCACAGAAATTGAGGCAGCATGCATATGGCCTGCACTGTTAAGCATCTGGTCTTTTTTGTATATATTAGAACTTCCAATTGAGTGTTTCTATGGGATTCCTGCATGTGTGAACGAGTGAGTCTCTGTTTCTTGCCTCTTCTCTTGGACTCCTCTTTCTATGTGTCCAATTCCAATATGTATGTTTTATCATTATATTTTACATATTATATATTATATTGTCTTTTAGAATTATACTATTTTTAGGTTTTTAGAGAGAGACAGGAAAGAAATGGATTTGGAAGAGAGAGGATGTGGGGAAGAACTTAGAGGGGGAAACTATAATGAGTATATATTTGTGAGGAGAAACTCCATTTTCCACAAAAGGAAAAAGTAAAATAAAAATTACAGTGCTGCTACAATATCAAAATTATAACATATATTTTCAAAAGAGTTTAGGAATAGGAAATAGACAACATATATAGCCATAATATAATAATCAACATAATTATTTTAGTGTTTGACCACATTTAATGTAGGTGTAATGTAAATGTTATGTTAATTTATAATGCTTTTATTAAATACAAATCTAAAGATTAAAACAGTTATTTTAATGAGAGCACATGGTTTCTTTAATTGATATTTTTATGTTACTAACTCTCCTCTTAATGCAGAATTATTGTGAAGTGGCCTAACCTATGCATGTATATGGCCTACTGAAGCACATGTCTAGGCTACACTTTGCCTCAAAGGAATAACAATACTAAGGGTGAAACTCTATTTTGGTGTTTGTCTTTGTCACTTTATATTGCTGTGAAGAGACACCATGACCAGGGAAAATATTATAAAAGAAAGCATTTATTTTTTAATTTTTTATTAATTACACTTTATTCACTTTGTATCCCCCCCATAAACTCCTCCCTCCTCCCCTCCCAATCCCACCTTCCCTCCTATTTCTCCATGCATGCCCCTCCCCAAGTCCACTGAGAGGGGAGGTTTTCCTTTCCTTCCTTCTAATCCTAGCCTATCAGCTCTCATCAAGAGTGCTTGCATTGTCTTCCTCTGTGGCCTGGTAAGGCTGCTCCCCCATCAGGGTGAGGTGATCAAAGAGCAGGCCAGTCAGTTCATGTCAGAGGCAGTCCCTGTTCCCATTATTATAGAACCCACTTGGATACTGAACTTCTATGGGCTACATCTGTGCAGGGGTTCTAGGTTTTCTCCTTGCATAGTACTTGGTTGGAGTATCAGTCTCAGGAAAGACCCCTGTGCTCAGATTTTTTGGTTCTGTTGCTCTCCTTGTGGAGTTCCTGTCCTCTCCCTATCTTACTATTTCCTACATCTTTCATAAGATTCCATGCACTCTGCCCAACAGTTGGCCATAAGTCTCAGCATCTGCATTGATATTGTGCAGGGCAGAGCCTTTCAGGGGCCCTCTGTGACAAGCTCCTAGAAAAAAAAAAA
>CM053745.1:64064735-64085255 GCA_028658305.1 Pachyuromys duprasi | reverse complement strand
TAGAATTACCATTTTGGTATACTATAAACATGACTTTAAAATATATTAGAAATAACTCTCATTTGGGCTAGAATGCCCAATGGCATAATTAAAAGGATCTTTTGTATAATTTGAATAAAGTTTGACAGATTTAAGGATCAATATTTATTATTAATTTATTTCACATAAGTACTAGTATCCTATTATATGTGTGTCTTTCTTCAGATTCATGAATATCACAGGTATGAAATGTCACAAACTATATTGTTCCAGATGAGCCTCAACAAGCAGGGAAATATAGTTAGTCTTCACACTTGGGAAAATAATAATTGGTAAGAGTATGTGTCTTTTACATAAAATTCCTCATTTTAATAGGAGTTGACAAATTTAAATGTTTGTACAGAATTATACTATGAAAATGGTAGCAAATTATACAAATGATTAACATTTATACTGTCAAGATGAAAATATTTTCAAGATGAAAACGAATTTCAAATAGCACATCCTTCAAAAAAGGAAATAATATCTGTTGATATTAACTGATTATGTCACATTCTTATTTTAGAAATCAGTATTAACATTTCTCTTGATTACTTTTCACAGAGATATTCATTATTCCCAGAACATTAAAAAACAAATAAACAGCAAATAAAATCCCACAAAAAAACCTTACAGTAAAATGTGAAGTTATGGACAGCAATTGGTTAAATAGGGAAACAGAGTAGTCACATTTCAAAATCTGATTAAGTTTGACTTGTGAACAGATTTCAATATCTATACTATATAAATCAACTGACTACAGATGTATTTGAAAGGAGATTGCAGAACTATGATGCCAAAGCCTGTCAAAAATGCTGTACATGAGTTTAATTATATTAAAATTTTTAGTTATTTATATGGTTTCTTTCATTATTGTCTTCTTTCTTGAAAATTGGTGTGGAGTTGTAATTGTTGTTTTCATATTCTTAGATGAAGGGATGAGAATAAGAGCCATTTCCAAGCCTTCCTACCTCTTTCTGAACTCTCACTGGCTGGTTTAACTCAGCTGTTCTGGCCTAAACTCCTCTCCATGCTGCCTGATTCAGTCTAGCATCTCTCACTTCTGACTGAAATACTCTACCTGACCTCAAACTAATTCTGGCAATATGTTTTCATTTTATGGCTTCTTCTCATTCTCTCACTCATTCTGTCTCATCTGTGTCTAGCTTGTTCTCTCTGCAGCCTGTCTCTGTAAAACTGTCCTAGTAAGAAAGTCTAGGTATAGTTGCCTCTCTTTCCTGTCCTGTTCTCATGAGAGTTGGCTGAATCCTATCTCTGATTCATTCTTTCAACTCTTTCTCTGATTCATTGATTTCAACCATGGCTGCTTTCTTCAATATACTAACTACCTTCCTTGTTTGGGATTAAAGGTGTGTGCTAAGGGCATGTTTGTATTCCAACCAGATCACACGGTAATCTAGAGCACATCTGTATTCCAGATGGATTACACAGACCTAGAAGGTCTTTGAATTCCTTGCTAGAACAGCCATGTTGCTGGATTAATCTTTCCCTACATCTTCCTCCTTTCTGTTTAAGCTAAAATTTGTACACACTTTAACTATTACAACACAAACAATTATCAATCCCATAAATTTAACATCCTAGATGTCCTTATAAAGATCTGTTGATGTGATGAATCTTCATAACTGCAATCCTGATCATCTGTTCTTAAGCAAATATCCATTTCAGCATCAAGGTTTTCCAGTCTGCCAGTCTGATGAATGATCTGTCCTTTTGCAGCCAGTTTGCTGAGCTGTCCCTATTCAGGGGGAAATCAGTTTTCCGGGTCATCTGTATTGCTATCTTTCTGTGTTCCTTCCTTGAGTCAGGCCTTTCATGTGGAAGCTTCTCTTACACAGATCTGATCTCTATCAAATTTGATGGAACCCATAATATTTTGCCATAGTTTTTTGTGGAAATATAGGCAAAACCTCTTATCCAACTTCACAAATTCCCTGATTGCTATTTTGATGTTAAAACATCTTTAAAATATCCAGGTTGATCTAGTTCAGCAGTTTTCCCCACAATCCAGGGTCTTTCAGCAATTATTTTTCCTGCCTCATTGGCATTCAAAACTTTAAAGTTAATAAAGCATTATTCATCATATTTCTGGGAGTTCTTACCCTTTCTGTTTATTAATCTTCTTTAAAATACAATTAGAGCTTTGTATAACTGCTTGACCTGTTGTATTGTATGACATACCTATAATATGTATGATGCTATAATATGCAAATACTGTTTCATTTTAATGGAAATGTATGTGGAGGAATTATCAATCCTAATTTGTAAGAGTATTCTCATGATAGTCATCACTTCCAGCAAATGTGAAATTACAGAATTAGCCTTTCAGAACTCAAAAGCGAAGTCCATTGAAATCATCAATACATATCTATTGTATGATGAGCAAGTTTTAATTCCCTAAATTCTGCAAATCTTACAAATTTCATTTCTTTGGGTACCCTTATGGTTACTTCCAGTACGTAATGGAACTTGGTTATACAAAGAACAAATAGGGCATTTTTTTTTCAATTTCTTTGGTTTTTGCCAAGCAATGGAAAAAGTTATCTTTAAACCTTTGCTGTTAATAAATTTTTAAAAAAAATGAAATAGCAAGGCTTCTGGCACATTTCTATTAACAATTGGTCAATATCTTCATTTCCATGTGCAATGGACCAGGCAATTCCGTATGAGGTCACATATGGGTGATATATAATGGGTAATTTCTGTTTTGAGTTATTTGTTGTATTTGTATAAGTAATGATGTTAATTATAAATTATCAGGAATAAGGTTAGCAATTTCTATATGTAACAAAATCCTCTCTCCATAATGTGAATCAGTAATTACATTTTTAGGTCCAGAAAAAAATCTAATTAATCCATAAAAATTGCATAGAGCTCTGACTTTTTAACAGAACCATATGGGCTTTGAATTACTTTACTTACATTTTTTGACCTATAAACTGCCATTCCTGATTTATTTGCATTGATATAAAATGTAGAAGCTTCAGAAATTGGTGTCCTTTTTACTATACAGAGCTGAATCCAATTAGTTCTTTTTTAATGAACTATATGTGCTTGCTTTGGGGATATTTGTTATTAATTTCTCCCAAATAATTGCTACAAGCTCTTTGCCAATATTCCATTAACCAGTAATGAGTTAATTTCAACATTAATATAAGATACTATGATTTCTGCTAGGTCTGTCCTGATAATTGACAAAGTCGTTTTTTAATTTTAATTTTTATTAATTTCAATTTATTCATTTTGTATCCCTCCCTCTTCCCCTCTCAATCCCACTCTCCTTCCCCCCTCTCATCCATGCCCCTCCCCCAGTCCACTGACAGGGAGATCCTCCTCCCCTTCCTTCTGATCCTAGTGTATCAGATCCCATCAGAAGTGGCTGCATTGTCTTCCTCTGTGGCCTGGTAAGGCTGTTCCACACTCAGGGGGAGGTGATCAAAGAGCAGACCAATCAGTTCATGTCAGAGACAGTCCCTGTCCCCATTACTATGGAACCCACTTGGACACTGAATTGTCATGGGCTACATCTGTGCAGGGGTTTTAGGTTATCTCCATGAATGGTCCTTGGTTGGAGTATCGGTCTCAGAAAAGCCCTCTGTGCCCAGATTATTTGGTTCTGTTGCTCTCCTTGTGGAACTCCTGTCCTCTACAGGTCTTACTATTTCCCACTTCTTTCATAAGATTCCCTGCATTCTGTCCAAAGGTTGGCCATAAGTCTCAGCATCTGCTTTGATACCTTGCAGGGTAGAGCCTTTCAGAGGTCTTCTGTGGTAGGCTCCTGTCCTATTCCCTGTTTTCTCCTTCTTCTGATATCCATCCTCTTTGCCTTTCTGGATGGGGATTGAGCATTTTAGACAGAATCCTCCTTCTTGATTAGTTTCTTTAGGTGTATTATATGTCTAATATCCACTTTTGAGTGAGTATATACCATATGTGTCTTTCTGCTTCTGGGATACCTCAATCAGAATGATCTTTTCCAGTTCCCACCATTTACCTTCAAATTTTATGATTTTCTTGTTTTTTTTATTGCTGAATAAGATTCTGTTGTGTAGATGTACCACAATTTCTGTATCCATTCCTCAGTTGAGGGGCATCTAGGTTGTTTCCAGCTCCTGGCTATTACAAATAAAGCTGCTACAAACATGGTTGAATAAATGTCCCTGTAGTGTACTTGAGCATCTTTTGGATATATGCCTAAGAATGGTATAGCTGGATCTTGAGGAAGCAGTATTCCTAATTGTCTGAGAAAGCACCAGATTGATTGCCAGAGTGGTTGTATAAGTTTACATTCCCACCAGCACTGGAGGAGGGTTCCCCTTTCTCCACATCCTCTCCAGCATGTGTTCTCACTTGAGTTTTTGATCTTAGTGTAAGGTGAAATCTCAGGGTCATTTTGATTGCGTTTCCCTGATGACTCAGGATACTAAGCATTTTTTTTCTTTTTTTACTATGTAGGTTGCATGTTTTATTTATTTATTTTTATTAATTACACTTTATTCACTTTGTATCCCCCCATAAACTCCTCCCTCCTCCCCTCCCAATTTCATCTTCCCTCCCCCTTCTCCATGCATACCCCTCCCCAAGTCTACTGATAGGGGAGGCCTTCCTCTACTTCTTTCTGATCATAGTTTATCAGCTGTCATCAGGAGTGGCTGCATTGTCTTCCTCTGTGGCCTGGGAAGGCTGCTCCCCCTTCAGGAAGAGTTGATCAAAGAGCAAGCCAATTGGTTTATGTCAGAGGCAGTCCCTCTTCCCATTACTATGGAACCTACTTGGACACTGTACTGCCATGGTCTACATCTGTGCAGGGGTTCTAGGTTTTCTCCTTGCATGGTACTTGGTTGGAGTATCAGTCCCAGGAAATTCCCCTCTGTTTAGCTCTGTACCCGATTTTTTTTTTTTTTTGTAAAGTTGTCATCCTGGGATCTCAGAAGCTATGCACAGTACAGATTGGTCCAGATGTTATATTTCACTCAAATAACAAGTTGCTGGTTTTCTTGTTTGGTTTGTTTTGGTTTGGTTTTGCAATTGGAGTCAGAGCCTGGTTGGGTCATAAGGGTTGAAACATTGACATAACAGTAATGGATATGATTTAGACACATATTTTATTAAATAAATGCTAAGCCCAGCTTAGCAACAGCTCTAGGGGGAAACAAGAGCCGTTCTTTGTCTTTTTAACATATGGAAACAAAAGCCATTTGAGATGTGTGACATTAGATGGAGGCCTCCAACCAATCATATATGTGTGTGTATACATATATATGTATGTATGTATATTGTACCCGATTTTTTAATTGGATTACTTGATTTGTTACTGTTTAGCTTTTTGAGTTCTTTATATATTCTGAATAGTAGCCCTCTTTCAGATATAAGGTTGATGAAGATTCTTTCCTAGTCTGGAAGCTGTCATTTTGTTCTGAGGACAGTGTCCTTTGTTTTACAGAAGCTTTTTAGTTTCATGAGGTCCCATTTATTGATTACTGATCTTAGAGCTTGTGCTGTTGGTTTCTGTTTAGGAAGTTGTCTTCTGTGCCAATGAGTTCAAGGCTCTTCCCCACTTTCTCTTCTAACAGGTTTAGTGTGTCCGTTTTTATGCTGAGGTCTTTGATTCACTTGGAATTTAATTTTGTGCAGGGTGATAAGTATGAGTTTATTTGCATTTTTCTATATGTAGACATCCAGTTAGACCAGCACCATTTGTTGTATGGTTTTGGCATGTTTGTCAAAGATCAGGTGTCCATAAGTGTGTGGATTTATTTCTGGGTGTTCTATTCGATTCCATTGATGAACAATTCTGTTTCTATACAAGTGCAAGCAGTTTTTAGTATTGTTGCTCTACAGTACAGCTTGATATCAGGGATGGAGATACCTCCAGAAGATCTTTTACTGTAGAGGATTGTTTTAGCAATTCTGAATTTCTTGTTATTCCATATGAAGTTGAGAATTTTTCTTTCAAGGTCTGCAAAGAACTGTGTTGGTAGTTTGATGGGAATTGCATTGAATCTGTAGACTGCTTTTGGTAAGATGGCCATTTTTACTATGTTAATCCTGCCAAGCCATGAGCATGGGAGATCTTTCCATCTTCTGCTATCTTCTTCTAATTCTTTCTTAAGAGACTGAAAATTTTTTTTCATACAAATCTTTGACTTCCTTGGTTAGAATCATACCATGTTATTTAATGTCCTTTGTAGCTATTGTGAAGGGTGTTGTTTCTCTACTTTCTTTCTCAACCCTTTTGTCTTTTGTATTCAGGCGTGCTACTGACTTTTTTGAGTTAATATTACATCCAGCCATTTTGCTGAAGGTGTTGATCAGCTGTAAGAGTTCTCTGGTAGAATTTTTGGGGTCACTCAGGTATACTACTATATCATCTGCAAATAGTGAAACTTTGATTTCTTCCTTTCCAATTTGTATCCCCTTGATCTCTTTTAATTTTCTTATGGCTCTAGCTAGGACTTAAAGAACTATGTTGAAGAGATTTGGAGAGAGTAGGCACCCTTGCCTTTTCCCTGATTTTAATGGGATTGCTTTAAGTTTCTCTCCATTTAGTTTGATGTTGGCTATAGGCCTGCAGTATATTGTCTTTACTATGTTTACATATGTGCCTTTTATCCCTGATTTCTCCAAGATTTTAAACATAAATGGATGTTGAATTTTGTCAAATGCTTTTTCAGCATATAAGAAGATTACCATATGTTCTTTTCCTTTCCGTTTGTTTATATGGTGGATCACATTGATGGATTTACATATATTAAACCACCCCTGCATACCTAGGATGAAGCCTACTTGGTCATAGTGGATGATATCTTTGGTGTGTTCTTAGATTTGGTTTGCAAGTATTTTGTTGAATATTTTGCATCAGTGTTCATAAGGGATATTGGCCTGAAATTCTTTTTCTTTGTTCAGTCTTTGTGAGGTTTAGGTACCAAGGTTACTGTGGCTTCATAGAATGAGTTTGGTAGTGTTCCTTCTGTTTCAATTTTGTGGAACAGTTTGAAGAGTATTGGTGTTAGCTTTTCTTTGAAGGTCTGGTAGAATTCTTTGTTGAAACCATCTGGCCCTGGGCTTTTTTTGGATGGGAGACTTTTGACAACTGCTTCTATTTCCTTAGGGGATATAGGACTATTTAATTGATTTACCTGGTCTTGATTCAGCTTTGGGAAGTGTTATCAATCAAGAAAACGGTCCATTTCATTTAGATTTTCAAATTTTGTGGCATATAGGCTTTGGTAGTAAGACCTAATGATGATTTGGATTTCCTCAGTGTCTGTTGTTATGTCCCCCCTTTCATTTCTGATTTTCTTGATTTGTATAGTGTCTCTCTGCCTTTTAGTTAGTTTGGCTAAGGGTGTGTCTATCTTGTTGATTTTCTCAAAGAACCAGCTCTTGGTTTCATTGATTCTTTGAATTGTTTTATTTGTTTCTAATTTATTGATTTCAGCCCTGAGTTTGATTATTTCCAGCCATCTACTCCTCTTTGGTGTGCCTTCTTCTTCTTTTTCTTCTTCTTCTTCTTCTTCTTCTTCTTCTTCTTCTTCTTCTTCTTAGGTCCTTTAGGTGAGCCATTATGTTGCTTGAATGAGATGTTTTTAATTTCTTCTTGAAGGCACTTAGTGCTATGAACTTTCCTCAGCACTGCTTTCATTATATCCCATGAGTTTGGGCATGTTTTGCCTTCATTTTCATTGGATTATAGGCAGGCTTTAATTTCTTTATTTCTTCCCTGACCCAGCTGTCATTGAGTAGGAGTCGTTCAGTTTCCATGTGTGTGTAGGCTTTTTTGCTATTTCTGTTGTTGAGGTCCAGCTTTTGTCCGTGGTGGTCAGATAGGATACATGGGAATATTTCAATCTTTTTGTATTTGTTGAGGCTTGCTTTGTGACCAAACATAAGGTCTATTTTGGAGAAGTTTCCATGAGGTGATGAGAAGAAGGTAAATTCTTTTTTGTTTGGGTGAAAGGTTCTGTAGATGTCTGTTAGGTCCATTTGATTCATGACCTCTGTCAGAGTTATTGTTTGTTTGATTTCTGTTTTGCTGACATGTCCTTTGTTGAGAGTGGCGTGTTGAAGTCTCCCACTATTAATGTGTGGGGATCTATGTGTGGTTTCAATTATATAAATGTTTCTTTCACAATATGGGTGCTCTTGTATTTGGGGCATAGATGTTCAGAATTTTAATGTTTTCTTGTTGGAGTTTTCCTTTGATGAGTATGAAATGACATTCCCCATCTCTTTTGATTAATTTTGGTTGAGAAATCTATTTTATTAGATATTAGAATGTCTACTCCTGCTTGCTTCTTGGGCTCCTTTGCTTGGAAATGAGAGTAATGCCCATTACTCTCTGGTCTATCCTTGTGACTTAGGTGTGTTTCTTGTATGCAACAGATTGTGGGATCTTGTTTATGTATTCATTCTCTTAGTCTGTGTCTTTTTATTGGAGAGGTGAGTCCGTTGATGTTAAGGGAGATTAATGACCAGTGGCTGTTAGATGCTTTGATTTTTCTGTTGACTGCAGTAGCGTGTCTGTGTGCTGTAGTGAGGTTATTTGTTTCCTGTGTTTTCATGAATATAGTTAGTTTTCCTGGGTTGTATTTTTCCTTCTAATATCTTCTGTAACACTGGATTTGTGGGCAGGTTTTGTTTAAATTTGTTTTTGTCATTGAATATCTTGCTTTATCCATCTATGATGACTGAGAGTTTTGCTGGATATATTAGCCTGGGCTGACATCAGTGTTCTCTTAGGGTCTGCATGATATCTGTCCAGGCCCTCCTGGATTTCTTAGTCTCTTTTGAGAAGACAAGTGTGATTCTGATGAGTTTGCCATTATACGTTACTTGGCCTTTTCTCTCACAGGTTTTAGCATTTTTTCTTTGTTCTGTATACTTACTGTTTTGATTATTATGTGACAAGAAGATTTTCTTTTCTGGTCTAATTTATTAGGTGTTCTGTAGGCCTCTTATATTCTTATAGTTCTCTTCTTTAAGTTGGGAAAATTTTCTTCAATGATTTTGTTGAAAATATTTTCTGGGCCTTGGAGGAGGGAATCTTCTTTTTCCTCTATTCCTATTATTCTTAGGTTTTGTCTTTTCATACTGTCTTGGATTTCTTGGATGGTCTGTGTCAGGAATTTTTTTTTTTTGGATTTAACATTTTCTTTGATGGATACATCGATTTCTTCCATTGTGTCTTCCACACTGGAGATTCTTTCTTCCAGCTCTTGTAGTCTATTGGTTATGATTACCTCTGTAGTTCCTCTTTTATTCCCTAAATTCTTCCTCTCCATGATTTCTTCTGTTTGTGTTTTCTTTAATTTTTCCAATTCTATCTTCAGATTTTGAGTTGTTTTGTTGATTTCCTTCACCTGTCTGATTCTATTTTACTGTTTTCCTTTAGTTCCTTCAGCTGTTTGTTTGAACATTCTTCTGTTTCTTTTATTTCTTTCAGTGATTTAATTATTTCCTCTGTGAAGGCCACAAACTGTTTGGCTGCATCTTCCCGTATTTCTTCATGGATGGCCATAATCTGTCTTTATCTTCCTGTATTTCTTACGGATGGCCATGATCTGTTTTTCTTTATCTTCCTCTAATGCTCTATCTATTTTATTCATTTCCTCTATTATCCTCTTCATCAGCATAAAGGGTCATCTACTTGAATTTCAGTTAGGCTGGGGTGTCCAGGGCTGCTTGCCCCTGGATAACTGGGTTCTGGAGATGCCATATTGCTCTCTGCCTTTTGTTAGTTGAGCTTTTATGCTGACCTCTACCCACTGGGCTATTTTAGGTGTTGGCTGTTACTTTCTGGTGCTTCCTGGAATCCTGGGGTCGGGAGAATCCCCTAGGCAACAAGATGATTTTTCCTGAAGGAGGCCTCCACTGCTTTTTGGGTATGGTCAGTGAATGGTCAGTGTTTTAAGGAATTGCTCACCTCAGGTGTATAGACCTGAGTGGTAACTGTGGTCTTTGTTAGGCAGGGTGTCTCTCCTCTCAGTGGTAGAAGTCATGGAGACAGCTGTCCTGCTGCTTGGTTTCTCACTCTGAATTTAGTGAGCTGCTGCTGTTGTTGCACTGTTTTCCAGGAACACCCCTCTTGAAGAATCAGCTGATTCCCTAGCTGTTGGGTTTTTCTCCCAACAGGGAAACTCAGCCTCTGGTGCTCTGGGGCCCACAGTTCTGTCTGGGATTGTGAGTCAGGCATACAGCAGGTCTCTGGGCTGGCAGCTGAGTGCTTCGCTCTGGGCTGGAAGATGAAGGCCCTACTCTGGGCCAGAGGTTGAGTGCCCCGTTCTTTGTTGGAGGCTGTGCGCCCATCTCTGGGCTGGAGGCTGGGCAGGCAGCTAAGGGTCCCCACACTGAGATGGCAGCAGAGGGCCCTGTGCTGGGATGGCAGCTGTGTGCTTGCTGGTCCCCAGAATCTTTTCCGGGGATTGACTGGGTGACCTGAGGTCAGTCCTGATTGATTCCTATAGGGAGGGATTTCCTCTCACCTGGAAATCACAATTTCTGGTGTTTTAGGGCCCAGAGTTCAGTCTCCTGGTCACTGTATGAACACTGCTGTCCTGCTCCTCAGACACAGTAGCTTTCTAGAGCTGCCATCTTGGATCTGCCGACATAGTCTTATTCCTTTTATAATTAGATTGGAAACATTTTCAACATAAAATTTTAGGTTTTTATTCTTTTTATATGCTAAGAATATCCATTCTAAAACATTTTCTTCTCTCTTCATAATGAGTCCAGTAGGGGAATGAGTAGAAGGCAAGGTAACAGTTAAGTTTGGGACCTAGGAGATCCACATGTGCATCCTACAGCTTTTGGTCTACCAAAGTAAACACTTTTATTTTAAAATATAATTTTTTATTTATTACAATTTATTCACTTTGTATCCTAGCTGTAACCCCAGCCTTGTCCCCTCCCAAACCCACCGTCCCTCATCATCTCCCATGATCCTTCCCCAGTCCACTGATAGGGGAGGACCACCTCCCCTCCCATCTGACCCTAGACTATAAGGTCTTATCAAGATTGTCTTTCATAGTCTTCCTCTGTGGCCTGGTCAGGCTGCTCCCCCTCAGGGGGAGGTGATCAAAGAGCCAGCCACTGAGTTCATGTCAGAGACAGCTCCTGCTCCCCTTACTAGGAAGCCCATTTGGAGACTGAGCTGCCACGGGCTACCTCTGTGCAGGGCTTCTAGGTTATCTCCATGAATGGTCCTTGGTTGGAGTATCAGTCTCAGAAAAGACCCCTAGGTCTAAATTTTTTGGTTCTGCTGTTCTCCTTGTGGAACTCTAGACCCTTCTATGTCTTTCTATATCCTGCTTCTTTTATAGGATTTCCTGCACTCTGCCCCAAAGTTTGTCTATGAGTCTCAACATCTGCTTTAATACCCCTTTTCTCTTCTTCAGCTGTTAATTGTCTAGGACCGTTTAAGTTCAAATCTCCTTGTAACGTTTGAAACAACTTACTCAACTCTTGTGTAATTGCCATTGGTATCTTTTCATAGGTTGAGCATTGCTATAAGTAGGCACTGTAACAAATTAATAATTTACTGCTTTAGAAAAGTATGCCTAAAATTGGCTTAGGTAGGAATGTAAGTGCTCCCATTCTTTAGTTTTTCCTGAGATCATGAAAATGTTATCTTGAGCTAATGTCAGTTTTGCAGTTAAAAACAATGGAGAGGGAGAGAAAAAAAGAGAAGATAGTCATGGCAGGGAAAGGAAAAAATACACAGTGTATATGATAGGGCAACCACAAGGTATGTTTTTTTTTTCTTTAAAATGTTTAAGATCTTGTATTTTAACAGGATTCCAGGATAGTTGTTCATTTGTAAATTTTTACCATTTTTTGGCATTTGTTCCTGGGTAACTGGGTAAGTTAATAGGTACAGCAACTTCCTTGATTTTATTAAGAGGTGGGGTGGCACCATAGGTTTAATGGGCAGTCCATATTGATCATCAATTTCATTAAGTACCATAGGTTCACAATTAAGCAATTCCTTTTCTCTTCTGCCAAAGCCTTGTTCTATCATAGTTAGCTTTTATTGTTGTACAACTATTTTCTTGTTGTACAGTTATTTTTTCAATATTTTTAGAGAGTTAATATATAAAGATTGCTATTAAAAGTAAGGAGGAATTTACTTCAGTGGTGAAAGTTGCAATCAGTGCTTTCTTCTAGATGTCTCCTGTCCTCTGAGATATTTCTGTCAGATATCCCTTGCTTTCTCCAATGTTGGTGGACTTTCTTCTTCTTCAATTATGTTGGGTTTTCCTTCTAAGCATGTTGGACACCAGATGTAAATGTTGTTTTTATTCCCTCACATGAGGAGATGAGATGAGAGCTGTTCCCAAGCCTTTCTAGCTCTTTTTTTTTTTTTGGTAATATTTATATTTTATTCTTTTTTCAACATTTTTATTTTATATTAATCACAGGTTATATACTTTGTATCCCATCCATAGCCCGCTTCCTCACTCCCTTCCTATCCCACCCTTGCCTCCTTCATCTCCTCCCTGCACCTTTCCAGGTCCACTGATAGGGAGGACCTCCTCCCCTTTCGTCTAACTCTAGTTTATCAGGTCTCTTCAGGAATGGCTGCAATGTCCTCTTCTGTGGCCTAGCAAGGCTGCTCCTCCCTCGGGGGCAGGGAGGTCGATGAGCCAGACATTGAGTTCATGTCCAAAATAGTCCCTGTTCCCCTTACTGGTGTACCCTCTTGGGTATTGAGCTACCATTTGCTATATACAAGCAGAGGTTCTAGGTTATAACCATACTTGGTCCTTGGTTGGAGAGACAGCCTCATAAAAGACCCCTGTGCCCTGATATATTTGGTCCTTGCGGAGCTCCTGTCCTCTCCACGTCATACTAACTCCCCCTTCTTTCATATGATTCCCTGCACTCTGCCAAAGGGTTGGCTATGTTTCTTAATTGAACTCAGATGTTCTGGCCTAAAGTTCTCACCAAGCTCACTGATTCAAACTGGCTTATCTTAGTTTCTGACTGAATTGTTCTTTCTGGGTTCAAACTAAGTCTTATAATGTTTTAATATTTTGGTTCTTTCTCATTTTCTGGCTCATTCTGTTTTCACCTGTGTCTAGCTTGTTTTCTCTGCAACTTGTCTCTGTAAAACTGTCCTGGTAAAAAGTTTAGGTAACCCCCTCTCTCTTAATAGCTCTTTAATGGCCTCCTTTCTATCATATTCTCATGAGAGTTGTATGTATCCTATCTCTGACTCATTTTGTGAAATCTTTATCTAAGTTATCACTTCATATATCCGTGAATTAGTGTCATTGTCAAACATGGCTGCTTCCTTCTATAAGCTAACCTTACCTTTATTGTTTGGGATTAAAAGTGTGTACTAAGGGAATGCCTGTATTACAGCCAGATCATACTGTAATAGAGAACATGTCTGCATTCCAGCCAGATCACATAGACCTGGAAAGTCTTTCTATCTCTTGCAAGAGCAACCATGTTGCTGGATTAGAATCCCTCTGCACGGATTGGTGATAAATAACATTATTGTGAAAGCCAGGCAGCACTGCTTTAAGTCTCTGATCTGCTACTTCCTAACATCTTAGTTATGATCCTGGATCTACTACTTCTTAGGAATTGTGTTGCCTTTGGAAATCTCAATTTCCTTCTCTGTTTAATGTGCTCAAAGGCATTACCTGGAGAAAGATTTTCTGAAAATCCCCAGTTGCTTCCAAAGTGTATACTTTGGCCCAGTAATAAAACTTCCTTGCAATTCTTTGTTTTAAAAAAAATAGAATGTAAATATAAAGTGATAGTGAGTATTCTTGGTACATAATAAGCATCACATTCTATTAATGTTTTATTATTTTAATTATTTATTATTATTATTTAGTGATGTCAGTAGTATTGTACCCTGTATTCCTGAGCTAATATACCAAGAGATGCAGGCACTCAGGGTTCACAGAAGACTGTAGAGTCAACAAACAATTTAGAGGTTACTAGGTAGGGACGAGACCCCAGATTGTCACAGAAACACTTGTACCTGGTTTGGAGGATGTAGCTCATAAAGGAAGTAGGACTATAATCCGGCGTCATCGGCAGAACAGAACTTGCTGGCCACGAAGAAGGAGATAGAGACCCTGTGTTTCTGTGTAATTACTAGATGGCATTCTCTTCATAGTATTCCCTTGTTTCTTAATATCTTTATACTTGCTTAAAATGATTTTGAGAGTAAGGGAGAGCCTTATGTTCCAAATTTACCTGCATATTATTTGTTGTATGGTTTTATGATTGTTGCAGGCTATGTAACTGGATTTCTTGTAGCTCTTTTTTCTTTGTTTTCAATTTGGTCTCTTCTCTGTTTCCTCTCCCTATCATGATTCTCTGAGAACATGTTTCTTATCACTGTAACTGTTTCTACAATACCAGTGCCCTCGAGAGATATATAAAGCCATGAATACAAACAGCAAATCAGATAAAAACTTTGCATTGAGTTGAGACTATGATGGTAAATGCAATTACAAATTAAAGCTAATCTAAATAATTGGAAACTTCTCAGTAATTATATTGTAGAGCTGGGAATTGCAATGAAATTGGTGACCTCAATCAGCTAAGTCTGCTTTTAGTAGCTGCTAGAATAATGCCTTATACGCCTGAAATATTATGACTCCAGTTGTAGAGTTTTGGGTTTCTAACTTTCTATGCCATATGATGTTTATTCATCTCCTGTTGACATTATCTTGTTCTTAGTTTGCTTTCTTAATTCATATTTTACTATTTTAAGCCTTGGAGATAGAGAAGAAGCATTAGGATTTGGATATTCTAGAATTTAGTGACAGCAGCTGGGCTAGGGAATGGTGTCTGACAGAAGCTGGGTTAGGGAATGGCATCTGAGCGATGTGTATCGGCTGTTGAGGCTGTTTGGGGAGGTACAAGCACAGCATTTGAGAAGATGGTTTAGTGTTGATGATTCTCTGGTGTTTTTTGGAGAGCCTGTGTTCTGTGATTATACAGGCATGGATCATGTGCTGAGAGAGGTGGAGGCTATATACTGGTTCTGATAGGCTGATGGTAGGTCTTAGGATACTTCTGTATCAACTTATTAGAACTATAGCCACAGATTTTCAATGAAATTACAGTTCAGGGTGAAAACATTAACCAAAGAAAGCTTTTCTTAGATGGAAAATATGTTTTTTGTTCTAGTTCTCAATCACACTTAAATGGCTCTTGATAATTGACTTCCCTTCACACAAACACAAGACTTTAAAGAGCCATGAAGTTCTCAAGAAATCACTCAAGCAAGTGTTGAGAATTTTGCCTTTACACATTGAAAATAATTGCTGACAAAAGAACATTGGTAAACTTGTGCAACCACTTTGGAAATCAATCTGGCACATTCTCAGACAATTAGGAATAGTTCGACCTCAAGATCCAGCTATACCATTCCTAGGCATATATCCAAAATATGCTAAGTATACAAGAAGGACATTTACTTAACCATATTCATAACAGCTTTATTTGTAATAGCCAGAAGCTGGAAACAACCCAGATGCCCCTCAACTGAGGAATGGATACAGAAATTGTGGTACATTTACACAAGAGAATATTACTCGGCAATTAAAAACAAGGAAATCATAAAATTTGGAGGCAAATGGGGGAACTAGAGAAGATTATCCTGAGTGAGGTATCTCAGAAGCAGAAAGACACATATGGTGTATACTAACTCATAAGTGGATATTAGACATATAATATAGGATAAACATACTAAAATATGCACAACTAAAGAAACTAATCAAGAAGGAGGACTCTGGCTAAGATGCTCAATCCTCATTCAGAAAGGCAAAGAGGATGGACATCAGAAGAGGGAGAAAACAGGGAACAGTATAGGAGCCCACCACAGAGGGCCTCTGAAAGACTCTACCTTGCAGGATATTAAAGCAGATGCTGAGACTTAGAGTGCAGGGAATCTTATGGAAGAAGTGGGAAATAGTAAGACCTGTAGAGGACAGGAGCTCCACAGAACCAAAACATCTGGGCACAGTGGGTTTTTCTGAGACTGATACTCCAACAAAGGACCATTCATGGAGATAACCTAGAATCCCTGCACAGATGTAGCCCATGGCAGTTTAGTGTCCAAGTGGGTTCCATAATAATGGGAACAGGTACTGTCTCTGACATGAGCTGATTGACTGCTCCCCCTGAGTGTGGAGCAGCCTTACCAGGCCACAGGGGAAGACAATGCAGCCACTCCTCATGAGACCTAATAGACTAGAATCAGAAGGAAGGAGAGGAGGACCTCCCCTATCAGTGGACTGGGGGAAGGACTGGTGGAGTAAAGGGAGGGAGGGTGGTATTGGGAGGGGAAAGGGGAGGGAGCTACAGACGGGATACAAAGTGAATAAACTGTAATTAATAAAAATAAAAATGTATTAAATGTAAAAATAAAACATTGGTGCACAAACACAAACAGCTCCAAGATAAAAAAAAATCATGTGGCAAAGTAAAAGAGTTTCTAGGCAATAGTAGAGATCATAAAACATATTAATTGAAAAGTTGATTTGTTTTCTTCAGTAAAAGAAGCATGGACATTATTTTATGTGTAAAAACAAGAGCCTGAACTCTAAAGAAATATCAGAACTATCAGAAAACCATGAAGACAATAAACGGCTGAAGCCATTTACCTCAGTGCTTGCCATTTGCATTTAGTTTGGTTCCTTTTAGATACTGCTTGGCTTGCAGATGACCTATCATCAAGTTCATTCTGAGTGAGGTATCCCAGAAGCAGAAAGACACACATGGTATATACCCACTCATAAGTGGATAACAGACATATAGTATAGGATAAACATACTAAAATTTGTACACCTAAAGAAACTTATCAAGAAGGAGGACTCTGGCTAAGATGCTCAATCCTTGTTCAGAAAGGCAAAGAGGATGGACATCAGAAGAGGGAGAAAGCAGGGAACAATACAGGAAGCTACCACAGAGGGCCTCTGAAAGACTCTACCCTGCAGGGTATCAAAGCAGATACTGAGGCTTATAGCCAAATTTTGGACAGAGTGCAGGGAATCTTATGAAAGATGTGAGAAATAGTAAGACTTGGTCTTGCTGAGTGCCAGAGCCATAATCAGAAACCTAGGCACTCTTCCTGAGTTAAGTTGTAAAAGAGCATATCTTGTGGTTGCCTCTCATTATACACTTTCTGCCCCTCCCTGCCACTACTACCTTTTCTTCTGTCCTCTCTCTCCATTCCTTTTAACTGCAAAACTGACATTAGCTCAAGAGAACATTTTCATGGTCTTGCAGGGGGGTAGGAAAGGACAGGTAGCACTTATGTTCCTACCTAAGCCAACTCTAGGTAAACTTTTTTAAAATAATAAATTATTAATGAATGTTAAAAAATGGACCTGTGAGTACATGGCTTATTGTAAGTATACAAAAAGAGAAAAAGAAAGAAAGAAAGAAAGAAAGAAAGAAAGAAAGAAAGAAAGAAAGAAAGAAAGAAAGAAAGAATTAAAGAAATCCAAGTACTATAATGCCAAGCTGGTGATTTATAGTGTAGTTTCTTGAAGTTGTTTACAGTTCCTGAAGACTGTTTTATCACCTACAAAAGGTGGCTGTGTCTAAAGTCCATTCAGTTCATTCAATGAATGCTTGCACAAGAACAGGATCAGCTGACTTATACTATCACTTCCTGATGCCATACCTGGGAGTGCATAGTGAACATATGTTAAACATTTCCAAAAATAATAAATCGAAAGTGCTTTGAGACTCATTTTTATTGTTTCCCTTTTTCTCCTGCTCTTTATCTCTCTCTCTTTACCATCGCTCTCCCTTTTCTCTCACTCCTTCCATCCTTTCCCCAGGTTGACAGAAGCTGCTTTTTTCCTAAGAAAATGAATACATCTCACGTTGTGAGATTTCTGTTGCTCTTGTTCTGGCATTTGTTTATTATTCCAGTTGATTTTCTGACAGGAATTTTTTGTTGTTGTTGCCAAATTAAACAAGTCAGATTTTTTAATTAATTTTGTATAAGTTCATTGAAGAGTAAATGCTTATCTCTTTATAGCATAGTTCTCCTGGGTGAGAAACACATTGATTTTTTTGGGGGGGGGTTACATTTTTATTTTATATTAATCACAGGTTCTGTACTTTATATCCCAGCTGTAGCCGCCTCCCACATTCCCTCCCTATCCCTCCAATCCCTTCCTCATCTATTCCCTACCCCTTTCCAAGTTCGCTGATAGGGGGGACCTCCTCCCCTTCCTTCTAACTTTACCTTATCAGGTCTCTTCAAGACTGGCTGCAATGTTCTCTTCTGTGGCCTAACAAGGCAGCTCCTCCCTCCTGGGCGAGGGGGTCGAAGAGCCAGCCATTGTCTTCATGTCCGAAATAGTCCCTGCTCCTCTTACTAGGGTACCCACTTGGATCTTGAGCTACCATTTGCTATATTCAAGCAGGGGTTCTAGGTCATATACATACGTGGTCCTTGGTTGGAGAAACAGCCTCATAAAAGACCCTTGTGCCCTGATATATTTGGTCCTTGTGGAGTTCCTGTCCTCTCCAGTTCATACTAACTACCCCTTCTTTCATATGATTCCCTGCATTCTGCCAAAGGGTTGATTATGTGTCTTAACATTTGCTTTGATACACTGCTAGGTAGAGTCTTTCCGAGGCCCTCTGTGGTAGGCTCTTGTCCTGCTACTTGTTTTCTCCTACATCCAATGTTCATCCCATTTGTCTTTCTAAGTGAGGATTAATCCTCTTACCCCAGGTCCTCTTTCTTGTTTATCTTCTTTAGGTGTATAGACTTCAGTATGTTTATCCTATCTTATACCATGTGCATCTTTCCGCTTTTGGGATACCTCACTCAGGATGATTGTTTCCAGGTCCCACCATTTGCCTGCAAATTTCATGATTTCCTCCTTTTTAATTGCTGAATAGTATTCCATTGTGTAAAAGTACCACAACTTCTGTATCCATTCCTCAACTGAGGGACATCTGAGTTGTTTCCAGGTTCTGGCTATTATGAATAAAGCAGCTTCGAACATAGTTGAGCAAATGGACATGTTGTGTACTTGAGCATCTTTTGGATATATGCCTAGGAGTAGTATAGCTGGATCTTGAGGAATCACTTTTCCTAATTGTCTAAGAAAGCGCCAAATTGGTTTCCAGAGTGGTTGTACAAGTTTACATTCCCACCAGCAATGGAGAAGGGTTCCCATTTCTCCACAACCTCTCCAGCATGTGTTGTCACTTGAGTTTTTATCTTAGCCATTCTGACAGGTGGAAGGTGAAATCTCAGGGTCGTTTTGATTTGCATCTCCCTGATGGCTAAGGACATTGAACATTTCTTTAAGTTTCTTTCTGCCATTCTACAGTCCTCTACAGAGTTCTCTGTTTAGCTCCTTACCCCATTTCTTAATCAGATTGCTTGCTTTTTTGCTTTTTAACTTTTTGATTTTTTTATATATATTGGATATTAGCCCTCTGTCAGGGTTGGTGAAGATGCTTTCCCAGTCTGTAGGCTGTCGTTTTGTTTTGATGACAGTCTCTTTTGCTTTACAAAAGCTTTTCAGTTTCATGACGTCCCATTTATTGATTGTTGCTCTTAGAGCCTGTGATGTTGGTGTTCTGTTCAGGAAGTAGTCTCCTGTGCTGATGAATTCTAGGGTCTTTCCCACTTTTTCTTCTAACCAATTTAATGTGTCTGGTGTTATGTTGAAGTCTTTGATCCACTTGGACTTTAGTTTTGTGCAGGGTGATGGATCTATTTTCATTTTTCTGCATATAGACATCCAGTTGGTCCAGCACCTTTTGTTGAAGATGCTGTCTTTTTTCCATTGGATGGATTTGGCTTCTTTATCAAATATCAGTTTACATAGGTGTGTGGGTTTATTTCTGGGTCTTCTATTTGGTTCCACTGATCCACTATTCTGTTTCTATGCCAACACCATTCAGTTTTTATAACTATTGCTCTGTAGCACAGCTTGAGATCAGGGATGGAGATACCTCCAGATGATCTGTTGTTGTACAGGATCGTTTTGGAAATTCTGGATTTTTTGTTTCTCCATATGAAGTTGAGAATTTTTCTTTCAAGGTCTGTAAAGAATTGTGTTGGTATTTTGATGGGGATTACATTGAATCTGTAGATTGCTTTTGGCAGAATAGCCATTTTCACTATGTTAATCCTACCAATCCATGAGCATGGGAGATCTTTTCATTTTCTGATATCTTCTTCAATTTCTTTTTTCAGTGCCTTGAAGTTTTTCTCAGATCTTTCACTTGCTTGGTTAGAGTCACCCCAAGGTACTTTTTGTTATTAGTGGCTGTTGTGAAGGGTATTGTTTCCCTAATTTCTTCCTTGGCCCTTTCTTCTTTAGTGTACAGGAGGGCTTCTGATTGTTTTTGAGTTGATTTTGTATCCAACCACTTTGCTGAAGGTGTTTATCAGTTGAAGGAGTTCTCTGGTTGAATTTTTGGGGTCTCTCATGTATACTAACATATCATCTGCAAATAGGGATA
>CM053745.1:64040124-64054407 GCA_028658305.1 Pachyuromys duprasi | reverse complement strand
GCCACTGGTCACCTGGAGGTTTTTCCAGGGAATAACTGGGTGTCCCTAGGGTTTTCCCACTTGATTTTCTCTCTGTGAGAGTTTTGCTCACCTGGCAATCACGGATGCTGGCGTTTTAGGTCCCAGAGTTCAGTCTCCTGTTGCTGCTTTGTTTCTGCTGTCCTACTCCTCAGACACAGTGTCCTCTAGTGGCAGCCATCTTGGATCTCCATCCTTTTCTTTCTCATGGGAAACCTCTGTTCTTCTTCAATGGTTTTTGTTTATCTCATTATCAGAATTATTTTAATAATATCAAAATAGAAATGCACATATGATCTGAAGGGGCTTTCAGACTACCTAACTGAAGTGCTGATGATCACTTTTGTGTTTCTTTGTTGAGTAAATCAATATTAATTGGACTTCAGGTGGATGATAAATTTGGATGAAAATCTAGTTATTTTGCCAGCTACAGCTTGTGTTTGTGTGTGTGTGTACTAAAACTCGATATTTATGTCAATGTTTACACATTCCAAGTCACACTCTAGACTCGCTGGCCATCACTGCTGTGTTCTGCTTTTCTCTACCCACCTCCACACTGAGGTACATGCAATTTCTGAACAAGCATTTTACATGGGACCTGAAAAATCTAAACTCAGGTCCTCATGATAGCATGACAAGCATTTTGCCACTTACCTATCCCAACACTTGGAACCTTAGCTGAATGTCTAGTAAACTGAGAAAAAGGGGATGTGATGGGGCAGAGCATCTTGGGCAGAAATACCCATCTCTGTTGAACAGGATTAATTATTTTTACATGGGTCTACATCACTTAATTGTAATGGCCAAATATCCTGCATAGTATAAAAGGATGATATAGCATAGCACATTATAAATGTTGAAATAAAAACTGTGTTCGTGGCACATCTCACTGAGAATATTAATAAATTAGTTATAAATTCTAGTTTTCTTAATATCTGACAGGGATAATTTTTAAATAAGATTTTTCCCAGGGAACACTTGAAAAAGGAAATGAAGCTTTAATAGAAATCCAGCTACCACTGTCTATATGCTGTAATTTGTAACTTAATCAAATGTATACAGTATCTTAATGTGGCTCTTACACAGGGCACTTGGTGTGTGAAATGAATAAGAGAGTCTTTCTTAAAGTACTGAGCACACAGTGATGTTATAGTTTGGTAAGTGATATCAGAGGAAGAAATGACAGGAAATACTTTGTTTTTGTGGCAGGTCTGCTGAAAATTGAAACTTCCATGCTTATCCATAATCCCACTTAAGTCAGAATTAAGATGGAGTCCCAGCAGCTTTTGCTCAGATCTATTATCTACTGATGCCCTGTTCTGGTCTCTTTTCTGCTTATTTTGAGACAATGTAATCATTCTTGAAAGCCAGAGAGAATTAATCATATATTACCAGTTACTTTACTTATAAGATTTTATTGTGATTTTTTTTCATTGAAAAGATACAGGTAGACTCCTTGAAGTATATAAACAAAGATAAATAATATAGTTTTGATTGCTAATGAAAAATTTATAGTAGTTTCTCAATACACTTGCTCTGACTCCACAAATAAGAAGTTATATATTGATTTGTAAACCTCCAAATCAAAATTTTGGAATCACCAAAGTGCTGGTCAAGTTCAAAGCTTTAGTTGTATTTACTGTTTTATTATTCTTATAGATATCATACAGCAGAAGAGATAGCGAGTAAAAACCCAGTCACAAATTCTGCCTTTATCTTTCTGTGTCTTACTGTAGTTTTCTCCTATGTAAATAAACGAACAAAGAAACCAATTAACCAATCAGTCAACTACATAAACAAAAACCAAAGCCCATTTCAAAGGAATTCTGAGATCAGGTAAAGTGATGGCTGTATATCACTTAGTACAGCAAAAGAAAATGTCATTAAGTCACAGTTCTAATTATTTCTATGATTGCTTGTGCTTCCTGCTTTTCTTTCATTCTCCAAATTGTTGGGGTTGATGTGGAGCTACTATGCATTCAAATGTTAATTGCTTGCCCCCAAGATTATTTCTTGTTTGTTTCTTAAATTAATTTATTGTTAAATTTTATTTATTTTTTAATAAATTATAGTTTATTCACTTTGTGTCCCAGCTGTAGCCCCTTCCTCATGCCCTCCCAATCCCACTCTCTCTCCTTCATCTCCTCCCATTCCCTTCCCCATGTCCACTAATAGGGGAGGTCCTCCTTCCCTTTCATCTGACCATAGCCTATCAGGTCTCATAAAGCCTGGTAAGACTGCCCACCCCCTCAGGGTGAAGTGATCAAAGAGCCAGCCACTGAGTTCATGTCAGAGACAGCTCCCACTCCCCTTAATAGGGAACCCACTTGGACACTGAGCTGCCATGGGCTACTTCTGTGCAGGGGTTCTAGGCTATCTCTAGGCATGGTCCATGGTTGGAATATTCAGAATATATAAAGAAGTTAAAAAGCAACAAATCAAGTAATCCAATTAAAAAATTGGGTACAGAGCTAAACAGAATTCTCAATAGAGGAATATAGAATGGCAGAGAAACACTTAAAGAAATGTCCAATGTCCTTAGTCATCAGGGATATGCAAATCAAAACTACCCTGAGATTTCACCTTACACCCATCAGAATGGCTAAGATCAAAAACTCAAGTGACAATACATGCTGGAAAGAATGTGGAGAATTGGGAACCCTCCTCCATTGCTGGTGGGAATATAAATTTGTACAACTTTGGAAATCAATCTGGAGTTTTCTCAGACAATTAGGAATAGTGCTTCCTCAAGATCCAGCTATACCACTCCTAGGCATATATCCAAAATATGCTCCCAAGATTCTTAACTGTTTTATGAGCAAATCCTCATATATTCAAAATTATACTGTGTAAACCTTGCCTTCCAAATGATCCCTGATTGGCTAAATAAAATCCCCAACAGGGCAGAAGAGAAGTAGTTGGGGCCAAGGTTTGAGAACTTAGAAGAGGGAGAAGAGAGAAGGAAGGAGGCGAAAGGTGCAGGTTAGCATGAACTAGAAGCATATGGCTGGGAGGAGCTTACTCTGAAAATGGCATGATGAAGAGAAGCAGCTCACATGGATAATACGTGCAAGTATATATGGATGTTTTGGCTTAGATGGTTGATATCTGCCCAGTCCCAGTGCATTAAGGCTTATCAAAAATCTAACAGGTTTCTGTGTCTTTTATTTATATACTAGCAGGTTAAGGAATAACTGCCACCTTAATAATTATCATTTAATATTAAATATTAATAATTTTACAACACTGAGAGAGTTTCCAGCTAGAAGGAAGAGAAATAGAGTGTGTGTTGGTTTTCAAACTTGCGCTCCTGCCCCATTCACATCCTCCTAGTTCCCTTAACAAAAGGAAAGTAGAAACCATGAGAAGATTTAAACCCTTTCACAACACAATGGTAAACTCATTGATTAAATAGGTGCGAAGTTCTCCCAGCATCCTATTGTAAAAGCATGAGTTTCATTTAAACTTTAGCTTAACATCGGGGTTTTGCTTATAATTAAAATCCTGGCCTATTTGTGCCTTATTTTAGAGTGAATTAACCTGCAAGAAAATGAATAGAAAGCTATACAGCATTAGTTTAGTTTAAGCCTTTTCAGAAATCCACAGTGAACCAAAATTCTTCTCAGAGTGCTAATGGATAACATTGCCATATCATCTACTCTGTCTCACCTGATCCATACAAAACTGTAAAAATAGACAGGGTCATTACTACTTGTGTAGAAAATGGAAAGGGAAACATAAAAGGTGAAAATTTTGTTCAAATCTTTGGAAGAAATATGTAGTAAAACAAGAAGAGATAATCCAGACTTAGTGAGTCAAGACTAAGGGTCTTTCTATTTTCTTGTATGCATGTGCAAGTATGCATGTGTGTGTGCATGCATGTAGAGGCCAGAAGTTGACATCAGCTAATTTCTCTTTAAATCTTTTCATTATATATTGTGTCAGTACATCTCACTGAACAGGCAAGTTGCTGATTAGGCTGGTCTAACTAGACAGCTTGCTCTTTTTCCCACATATTAGGATTTCATTCCTGATTGAAATTTACATGAGTTTTCAGAAATTTAACTTTAGTCCTTATGCTTACATGGCAAGTACTTTTAACCACCAAGCCATCTCCAGGCACCAAGTTTTTATTTATATAACTTTTCAATAGATCATTGTGATAAGTACCAATTAACAAAATACACGTGACTTTTTGGGAATATCTCTATATACAATTCTGGTTCCTTCTTTTTCTCCATCAGTAGTGCATAAGCTAGCCTTGGAGATTAGTTCCCATCTATGCTATTTCTCTTCTCCAGGTTGTTTCCAGTTTAATAAAATGTTAGGCACATCCAGAAAAACTTTGTCTTGTTTGAAATGACTCTGACTCAGTTAATCACTTCATTTTATAGGAAAATCTCAAGCTAATATACTTGAATGAAAAAGAGATGGGACTTTTCAGCTCCCAGCAGCTGCACTAAAGCGGCACACTGCCTGATGTGAGCAGAGACCTGGGCCTGCCACCACGTAGGAGGAGAATGAAGTCATGTAGAAAGTTAAAAAGTAGCTTCCCAAGCAGCCAAAAACAGACCTCTGGATCAGCCTCCTCACATCTTTAAAATTAAATGTTCAGCAGAACTTGAGACATTAGTAGATTAACATGTCAATACATTTTCCACATCACTGCAGAAAGGTAAGCTCTAAGAATAAAATGTACTGTTTAGGCATTTTAAAAAGATATAAAAATTATAGGTATAGCAGGGGATGGCATAACTAAAAAGAGCTATTTTGGAGCCAAGGCTTTAGTTACTTACAGAATCTAGATCCGAGTACTAGCAAATTCTTTGACATCAGTATTACCGGTTAGAGTTAACTCCTCCCCAAATTTATGGTTGAAGTTGTAATCCTCAGACCTCTAGTCTGTAATTATATTTATAGCTGAGAGCTGATATTGATTCAAGTGTGTCCTCAGAGTGGGCTTTCATACAGAGTGACTGTTGGTCTTATAAAATCATGACCAATTCAGAAAGAGGGAAGATTGTGTTGAGACACAGAGGCAAGAAGATTAACTCACAGCAGGAGTGGGACACTCATAAAAAGCGAGTCTTTATATTGGTCCTGAATTTTTCAGCTGTGAGAAAGTGAACCAGTAGTTTGAGCTAGTCACCATGCAGTACTTGGTTATGGCAGGCTAATGCAGTCATTAAGGTCCCTATAAGTTTGATGACATTTAACTTATTCCTCTCTATAATTACCCTATTCCCAATTAAAGTAATATTCTAACTGCTAAGGCACAAACGTACAAATTTAGGGTAACATTGGTATCAAGGGGTTTGTTTAGAGTTTGGATCTGGAACCAACATGAGCTCCAAAAAGCAGAGTCTTTGTAGAGTTATGCCATGAGGATTTTATGCTAAGAGCTTTTGTCAAGTCTTTTAGTGAAATGATGACACTGTTTTTAGCAACAGTGAACTAGACTTGGTAGATTTATCTACCACTCTGATTTTCAGAAGTGGGGAACCAACATTTTTATCCATGAGTGTGTGGGAGGATGGGCTACAAGTAACATTAGTTTGCTTTCTGTTGACAGCGTGAAATTGGTCACTGGGAAGTCACAATTTGCTTGAAGACTGAGAACTCCAGAAAATTACACCTATTTAATAATGTCTCAGTACAATAGGCTAATAATGTATTGGAAGATTGTATTTTGACACAGTAAGCTAATACCCATAAGAAATGGTCATATGTTAGGTGTATAAATAATGTAAGTGTTGTATACAAACATGGGTCACCATTTCACTTGGCTATTTCCCTTTTCTTGAAGGTAAAAGGGCAGAATGTAGAGTCCAGCTTACCTTCTACATACAACTGAACATTAGTAAGGCCTATCTTTATTTTTTTTAAAGGGTGGATTGTAAAATAAGGCTTCAGATAGTAGAAGTTGATGAGAAAAGATGAGAAAGTAGGGTCGTAGTTGTGTTTGGGTGTGCTGGACCCTTCAGGATTCTGTAACAAAGTGATTCTACAACTGGTATTCCTGTATGGTTTTAAGATTTCTGGATGACTTGCAACACCTCAGGGTTAAAGAATCCAAGGCCTGGAAATTAGCACTATGGTGAACTTCCGCCTTGGTGCTATATCATAATAAGACCTCAAAAGCAATTGAATTTTATAATTGCACATTACCCTTTGCTCACTCACTCCATTTCAAAAAGAGTTTTAAAGTAATGCAAGTTCTTTGAAAACCTTTTAAAACACAATGGAGCCAAAAGACAATTTTTGTTTGTTTTGCCTTCTAAAGGGTACCACTTAAAATCTTACTACTAATTGTCAGGGTGTCTTTTATTTTTATTTCCTGAAACATCTTTGCTAAATTTCAACCAGATCACAGTTTTACCAACCTCAACATCAATAATAGCCTGATGCTAGCTAACTACTTGAGGGTGGCCCTATGTTTTGCAGAGACTTTTTAAGGAGCTCCTAGGCTCTACCTACAAAATACTGGTTCATCCCTCTCCCCTAAGATGTAAACACTAAAAAATTTTCCATGTTGCTAAATATTCTTTAATGGGAAAATCACCCACATTTGAGAATCTTGGACTTAGTTTGAGGGAAGGATACTTTGAAGATATCCTGAGAAATCTGCCATCAGGATGAGAAAACCTCTATATTCACACTTAGGTTATCTTTCTATCTATCTATCTATCTATCTATCTATCTATCTATCTATCTATCTATCTATCTATCTATCTATCTATCTATTAAATAAATCTTGCTTTGAGTGTATTTATAAAAACAGCATAGGACACTGTCCATCTGTAAATAATGTATAGGTGGGTGTGTCACACCAGTCCATTTGTCTTCACCTTGGCAGAAGCCTTTCCTATGGGGCTGGGTCTTGACACCTTTGGGAGCCTTAGCTGGGGCTAAAGCCTAGACCTTAGCTGGAGTTGCAGCCAATGCCTTGGGTCTTTGGTTGGCAGAGCCTATGACTCTTGGCCATATGCTGCTTTGAATCTGCTTCCTAAACTTGGGGTGAGCTATGAAACCATATTACTGAGTTTGCGGCTGGGGCCTTTCTGCATCTTGGGCTTAACAGCCACAGGCTTCACAAGGGCCCTGCTGGCCTCTGCTCCTGCACTCTTTGCCTTAAAATTCTTTGCCTATATCTTCTTCAGGCCTTTCTTATTTTGCTTCCTGGAAAAATGCATGTTCCTCAGGAAATTGGGGCCAACCCCCTTAAGAGATTTATATCTTTCTGATCAGGTTTCTTGATGCCATTTCTGAATCATTTGCGGGACTGATTGTGTATGGTGTGGTTCTTGGACTTGGCCATGCCTGCACAGTAACCCACGGCTCTTGGAGCATCTGGGACCAGAAAAACCACACTTAAGTTATTAAACATGCTCAAAAGTAGAATTAAGAATGGAGTGAATATGTCTATACAGCATGGAGGGTGAGTTTTGATGTGAAGATTGTGACATACAGAAAAAATCCAGAGCCAAAGTCATGCTTAGAGAAAAATGGACACATTAGCATTAATGTTAGTCTTTTACATACATGAATTCCTCAGGTCAGTTCTAATATTTTATGGCAAAATATTTTCTGCAGTTTTTGAAAGGAAAAAAAAATATAAGCACAAGCCATTCTAGAGAACTTGGGCCACGAGGACTTTCTGTTTGTCTCTTTTTTCAGTCATTGTGACAAATACTACACATTGCAGGGTAAAAGGAGAAAGGACTTACTTTGTCTTACAGTCTAGATGTTTTGTCTCACTATGAGGAGGAGTACATGTCAGAGCAGAAAAGCCTGTATTACAATGGCACAGGAAATAATCTGTAAAACAGCCAAGGACAATATACCAGTGAGTACTAATCTCCACTGAACTTGTTCCTCCAACTAGGCTGCACCTCCCAAATGACTAGAACCTTCCAAAATAGTACTAATGAGCTTCGGATCAGATCAGACATTCAATATGTGACTCACAGGAAACTTTTCAGATTTAATAAAATCCATTGACTTTAATCACCTAGCCACATATGTAGGCTTAGATTTTTTACCAAACCTACTTTATTTAGGGTTCTTAAGCACCTTTACTGCTCTTCCAATATCCCACAAGCTTAGGTAGGAGGTTAATAGGGAAAAGGGCAATTTACAGCTGTCTGTAACTCCAGTTCCAGGGATCTGACACCTTCACACAGACGCATGCAGGCAAAACACCAGTGCAAATAAAATAAAAGTAAAAAACAAAGAAAATAAACAGAAACCATTTTACAATAATGATTTCTGGCTTAGTTTTTTTTTTTCATAGTAAAGATGTTTCATTTCTCTTACATCCAAAGAGGATATTCAAAGACAATATTTATTTTTTATTTTTTGCTTCTTTTTTATTGTTTTGATTATTACAATTTACTCACTTTGTGTTTCAGCTGTAGCCCCCTCCCTCATCCCATCCCAGTCCCAGCCTTCCTCCCTCTTCTCTTTCCATGCCCCTCCCTCAGTCTACCTCCCCTTCCATCTGACCCTAGCCTATCAGGTCTCATCAGAAATGGCTGCATTGCCTTCCTCTGTGGCCTGATACAGCTGCATTCCCCCCAGGGTAAGGTGATCAAAGAGCTAGCCACTGAGTTCAAGTCGAGAAAACCCCTGCTCCTTTTATTAGGGAACCCACTTGGACACTGAGCTGCCATAGGCTACACCTAAGCAAGGGGTCTAGGTTATCTCCATGAATGGCCATTGGTTGGAGTATCAGTCTTTGCAAAGCCCGCTGGGCCTAGACTTTTTGGTTCTATTGGTCTCCTTGTGGAGCTCCTGTCCCTCCAGGTCATTCTATCTATCCCTTTTTTTCAGAATATTCCCTGCATTCTGCCAAAAGTTTGGTTATGAGTCTCAGCATCTGCTTCAATACATTGCTGGGTATATTCTTTCAGAGGCCCTCTGTGGTAGGCTCCTGTCCTGTTCACTGTTTTCTCCCTCTTCCAATGTCCATCCCATTTGTCTTTCTGAGTGAGGATTGTGCAACTTCCCTGGGGTTCTGTTTCTTGTTTAGTTTCTTTAGGAGTATAGATTTTAGTATGTTTATCCAATATTATATGTCTAATATCCACTTACAAGTGAATATACAGCATGTGTGTCTTTCTGATTCTGGGTTACCTCACTCAGGATGATCTTTTTTATTTCCCACCATTTGCCTGCAAATATCATAATTTTGTTGTTTTTAATTGCTGAGTAGGATTCCATTGTGTAAATGTACCAGGCTCTAAGATCAACAATCAATAAATGGGCTCTCATAAAACTGAAAAGCTCCTGTAAAGCAAAGAACACTGTCATCAAAACAAAACGACTACAGACTGGGAAAGGATCTTCATCAACCCTATATCTGACAGAGGGCTAATATCCAGGATATATAAAGAACTCAAAATGTTAATCACCAACAAATCAAGTAATCCCATTAAAAATGGGGTACAGAGCTAAACTGAGAATTCTCAATAGAGGAATATTTAATGGCAGAGAAACACTTAATGAAAGGCTCTGCCAAAGGTTTGGTTATGAGTCTCAGCATCGGCTTTGATACACTGGTAGGAAGAGACTTTCCGAGGCCCTCTGTGGTAGGACCCTGTCCTGTTACTTGTTTTCTCCTACATCCAATGCCCATCTCATTTGTCTTTCTGAGTGAGGATTGATCATCTTACCCCAGGTCCTCTTTCTTGTTTATCTTGTTTAGGTGTATAGATTTCATTATGTTTATCATATCTTATAGGTCTATATAAGTGAGTATATACCATGTGTGTCTTTCTCCTTCTGGGATAGCTCACTCAGAACGATCTTTTCTAGATCCCACCATTTGCCTGCAAATTTCATGATTTCCTCATTTTTAATTGCTGAGTAGTGTTCCATTGCGTAAAAATACCACAATTTCTGTATCCATTCCTCCGCTAATGGACATCTGTGCTGTTTCCAGGTTCTGGCTATTACAAATAAAGCTACTACAAACATGGAGGGAATCATACAAAAGAAGGGGGAGTTAATATGACCTGGAGAGGATAGGAGCTCCACAAGGACCAAATATATCTGGGTACAGGGCTCTATTATGAGTCTGTTTCTCCAACCAAGGACCATGTATGGATATAACCTAGAACCTCTGCTCAGAAGTAGCCCATGGTAGCTCAGTATCTAAGTGGGTATCCTAGTAAAGGGAACAGGGACTATTTCTGACATGAACTCAATGGCGGGCTCTTTGACCTCTCAACCCTGCAAGGGAGGAGCAGCCCTTCTAGGCCACAGAAGAGGACTTTGCAGCCAGTTCTGAAGATACCTGATAAAACAGGGTCAGATGAAAGAGGAGGAGGCCCTCCTGTGGACTTAGAAAGGGGCAGGGAGTAGATGAAGAAGGGTGGGATTGGTAGGGAATGAAGGAGGGGGATACAGCTGGGATACAGTATCCTTAGTCATCAGAGAAATGCAAATCAAAATGAACCAGAGATTTCACATTACACCGATCAGAATGGTTAAGATCAAATACTCAAGTGACAATATATGATAGAGAGGATGTGGAGAAAGGGGAACCTTCCTTCATTGTTGGTGTGAATGTAAACTTGTACAACTACTTTGGAAATCAATCTTTCTCAGAAAATTAGGAATAGTGCTATCTCCAGATTCATCTATACCACTCCTAGGCATATATCCAAATGTGTGCAAGCATATAACAAGGACATTTACTCAACCATGTTTGTAGCAGCTTTATTCTTAACAGTCAGTATCTGGAAACAACCCAGATGTCCCTCAATGGAGGAATGGATACAGAAACATAACATTTATATAATTATATTTATATTATATACAGAAAGATAATGTTTATATTCACTACCATACACTTTCTTCTATTTGGCAGAATTTCATATTTTAAGTGTGTCTGGAGAGTTAGATGCACTTAGTAATGTTCATCACTAAGTTTTCTGAGAAGGTTTTTGAATCAAATGTAGCTCTTGCAAGGAAGTGTTGTATATTTATTTGTAGCATAAAAACTACAGGATGATTTGTTATTTAAAAACTGTTATTAACTGGTTCCTTTGAAGATAGGCACATATTTATAATAAAGGAAGGTCAAAAGATTTATCATATTTTAAAATAAACCCCCCCACAAAATTGCACGAAGATTTTCTTAAATACAAGTAAGGAATCCTGTGGTAGAATAATTCTGGAGTTAGTTTACCCAGAAACTCGGCAATGTTCACCCTTTTTTAAATTTTTTAATGTTACCATTCTACCAACATGGTTGGATTGGCTTTTGACCTCATGTTTATAGTCGCATCAGGTCCAACAATGTTCACTCACCCTTGAATGCTCTACTGGCCTGAATTGGGTTCCACACACATTCCTAAATCAGTCAGTCATTGCTAAGGAAAAACACTGATGTGATTTTCATATCATTTGTTGTCACATAGTAATGACAAAACGTTCATCTTTCTCCAGCTAACATTATTCATGCTGGCACCACAGTATCTTCAACAAAATTGAGGTTCTGTTAGAGTTTAAGGAAGGAGCTAATGACTGTTGGAAAGCAAGGTTATCTTTAATGGTTATCAAGTAGAATATTTACTTTGTAATCTATATATTAACCATCACCAAATAATTACTTGGCAGAACATCTTTATTCAATTTGGTTAGAATTTGTAGATGAGTAGGTGCTAAAGGGACAATAAAATCATCCTTGAAATAATTTGATGTAAGATTTAGATACCTCTAGAAACCTCATTCCTTTCCTCCCTTTCCTGTGTGTGTTCTATTCCTTCAGAGAAAACTTGCTAGAAGAACATTGCATGTGATGTTCATAACATAAGTGTCATAGAGCATTTCATTGAAATTAGAATGAATTATCAAAATATAAATGCTGCATTCATGAAAACATATTATCCAAAAATATGGGTATGAAAATTGGCATCATTCCTTGTTGAGTGAGTACTCTAAGAACATTAAAAGCAAAATGTATCATTTCATCCAGAGATTATTCAAATTATGATTCAAGCAGTAACAAAACATTGAAGGGTTGCTTTAGGGATTCTGTTAACATAGTATTTGAGATTATTACTTTACAATATTTTTTGAGAATTCATACATACATAAGTAGAATGTGTCCTTATCTTAACCACTCTGCTATTCTTCTCTAATGCCCTTGACAACCCTTAATACATCCTCCCCTAAACTCATGTTAAATTTTTAATTTTTATTACTATTATTATTTTAAGCCATTGAGTCCAATTGCTGCTGTCCATATGGCCATGAGTGTGAGGTCATCCATGGAGATATGGGAAACCTATTAATGTGCTCATTCCCAAAGAAAGGTAGTTTTCTTTTCCTCCATCAGTAGCTATCAACTGCTAATAACTCCTCCACTAGAGGTGGGGCATTGATAACTCCTCTTGCATCCCCACTGGCTTAATGTTTTGCAAGTTTGTGTAGATAACCATTGCTGCTGTGAGTTCATAAGTGCAGCATTAATGTCATGTCCATAATACAGGGTTACTTTAAAGGGTATCTTAAAATCTATTGCAGACCATAATAATGTCCTATATTAATATATATAATATATACAACTTTAATGGATTATAGATCATAAATTTGTGCTGCCAGTTATTATTCAGGGGAACAAGTATCAATGAATTATTCCAGACATAGCTACATAAGCTTAATTTTCTTGTGAACTCTTATATAAGTTATGATTCTATACTGGGCTCACTCTTCTTAATTGAGGCTTGCATGTGGTTTTTTTCTTTTCACTCTTTTTTTAATATTTTTATTTTATATTAATAACAGGTTATTTACTTTGTATCCCAGCTGTAGCCCCTTCCCACATTCCCTCCCTATGCCCCCAATCCCTCCCTTATCTCCTCCCTGCTCCTTTCCAAGTCCACTGATAGGGGAGGACCTCCTCCCCTTCCATATAACTAGCTTATCAGGTCTCTTCAGGACTGGCTGTAATGTCCTCTTCTGTGGCTTAGCAAGGCTGCTCCTCCCTCGGGGGTGGGGGGGAAGAAAGGTTATCGAAGAGCCAACCATTGAGTTCATGTCCAAAATAGTCCCTGTTCCCCTTACTAGGGTACCCACTTGGATACTGAGCTACCATTTGCTACATCCGAGCAGGGGTTCTAGGTTATCTCCATACATGGTCATTGGTTGGAGAAACAGCCTCATAAAAGACCCCTGTGCCCTGATATATTTGGTCCTTGTGGAGCTCATGTCCTCTCCAAGTCTTACTAACTCCCCATTCTTTCCTATGATTCCCTGAACTCTGCCAAAGGGTTGGTTATGTGTTTGTGCCTATGGAATTATGCAAATGATTCCGCAAAGTGTGAATTTCTCATTGAGCTGAATGCCAGGCATGGCTGAGAAACTGTGTGGCATACATAGCCTATGCACTCATAATGATAGTGCTGCAGTTTGAATGGCTATAGATTTTTATTTTTGTAGCAAACAACCACCTGTAACTCCAGTTTCATGGTCATGCCATGTATTTTTCTAGACTCTGCGGACACTGCAGTCATATATAAATACTCACTTATTGATACACACCTATACATATAATTAAAAATAGTAAAAGAATTATTTTCTATTCTTTTTATTTTATTTTATATTAATCACAGGTTATGTACTTTGTATCCCAGCTGTAGCCCCCTCCCGCATTCTCTCCCTATTCCCCCCTTCCCTCCCTCATCTCCTCCCTGCCCCTTTCCAAGTACACTGATAGGGGAGGACCTCCTCCCCTTCCATCTAACCCTAGCTTCTCAGGTCTCTTCAGGAATGGCTGCAATGTCCTCTTCAGTGGCCTAGCAAGGCTGCTCCTCCCTCACAGATGGGGGAAGGGGGAGGATCAAAGAGCCAGCCATTGAGTTCATGTCCAAAATAGTCCCTGTTCCCCTTACTAGGGTACCCACTTGGATACTGAGCTACCATTTGCTACATCCGAGCAGGGGTTCTAGGTTATCTCCATACATGGTCCTTGGTTGGAGAAACAGTCTCATAAAAGACTCCTGTGCCCTGATATATTTGGTCCTTGTGGAGTTCCTGTCCTCTCCAGGTCTTACTAACTCCCCCTTCTTTCGTATGATTCCCTGTCCTCTGCCAAAGGATTGGTTATGTCTCTTAACATTTGCTTTGATACACTGCTAGGTAGAGTCTTTCTGAGGCCTTCTGTGGTAGGCTCTTGTCCTGCTACTTGTTTTTTCCTACATCCAATGTCCATCCCATTTGTCTTTCTAAGTGAGGATTGATCATCTCACTCCAGGT
>CM053745.1:64026949-64040024 GCA_028658305.1 Pachyuromys duprasi | reverse complement strand
AGGGACATCTGGGTTGTTTCCAGCTTCTGGCTATTACGAATAAAGCTGCTACAAACATATTTGAGCAAATGTTCTTGTTGTGTACATGAGCATCTTTTGGATATATGCTTAGGAGTGGTATAACTGGATCTTGAGGAATCACTATTCCTAATTGTCTAAGAAAGTGCCAAATTGATTTCCAGAGTGGTTCTACAAGTTTACATTCCCACCAGCAATGGTGGAGGCTTCCCCTTTCTCCACATCCTTTCCAGCTTGTGTTGTCACTTGAGTTTTTGATCTTAGCCATTCTGATGGGTGTAAGGTGAAATCTCAGGGTCGTTTTGATTTGCATCTCCCTGATGGCTAAGGAAGTTGAGCATTTCTTTAAGTATTTTTCTGCCATTCTACAGTCCTCTACAGAGAGTTCTCTTTTTAGCTCCGTACCCCGTTTTTTAATTGGATTACTTGATTTGTTGCTTTTTAACTTCTTGACTTCTTTATATATACTGGATATTAGCCCTCTGTCAGATATAGGGTTGGTGAAGATCCTTTCCCTGTCCGTAGGCTGTCGTTTTGTTTTGATGACAGTATCTTTTGCTTTACAGAAGCTTTTCAGTTTCATGAGGTCCCATTTATTGATTGTTGCTCTTATAGCCTGTGCTGATGGTGTTCTGTTCATGAAGTAGTCTCCTGTGCTGATGAGTTCTTAGGTCTTTCCCACTTTTTCTTCTAACCAATTTAATGTGTCTTGTGTTATGGCTATAGATTTATTTAATAGTTTACGTAGCAACTGTTCAGAGTACAGCAAATACATGTCTATGGAGTGCTTAGCCAAAAGTAGGACATGTACATTATAGCCCCTACTGAAGGCTCAGAGAATATTGCCAAAAAGGAAGTCAGAAATATTCTAAGAGCCAGAAGTCAAGAAGGACTAAAGTGAAACAGTGTCTTCTGAGCATGATTGGACCACACTTATGAACTCACAGCAGCTGGGGCTTCCTGTACAAGACCAGCACAAAGTCAGGCCAGACAACATTCTAGCACCAATGAGGAGGGGTTCAGAGCCCTACTCTTAATTGAGGAGTTATTGATAGTTCATGACTTCTCAGGAAGAGAGTTTCAGTTTTCTTTGAAGGTGTGGCTTCTGCTAGGTCAACCATGCTCCAGGGACGATAACATACCCAGAAGCATAAAGACAACACAAATTTTATCTATGGTTATTTAAAAGTGAAGATGTAGGGAGGTAGAAATTGTTCTGACAGAAGATAGAGGTGGAGGCTGAAAGTAATTATGACCACAATACCTTGTATAAATTTTGCAAAGAATTAATAAAAATGGATTAAACAGTGGAAAGCTACTTTGTACATCCTGTAGTTGAAGTTCAGGATTAAGGTATCAGTTTTGTAAAGGACTCCTTTCTTTCAGTGCCCCTTCATAGTGAGGGAACAAAAATAAAATGTCTCTTACTTATACGGGTGAATAGCATCTCCAGATACTATCCTGATGGTTCTCTGTAACCCTAATTGCCTTACAATGGCTTATCTCCAAATACAGCTTCTACAGTACAAGGTTAGAGCTTCAACATGTGTGTACTGGGGACTCAAACCTCCAGTCTATAGAAGATGGTAAAGGGTTTGATCAAAAAACAGACTACTTTAGTGGCTGTTTTTTCTTTCTTTGCTTGCTTTTTTTTTTTTCCTTGAACTCATTCACTTACCTCTGCCTCCTTGAGTGCTGAATTGAGATTAAAGGGATGCATCACCACTCCTGGCTGGTGGTTGGATTCTTATCCAAAAAATATATATATATATATCAGCCTTCTCTCATGCTCCTGAATCAGGGTAATTGAAGACTTTTCTGCTTGTGGAAAACTTAAAAAGCAGTTTCCAACTACTTCAGTGATTTTGGATTTTTCAAATTCTCTGAAGATAAGGTATAATATGAAAAGTAACTAGAGTAACTGAGAGATGACTCATTACTTTCATTCTTTGTATAAATATGGACTCACTCTCATTGGCTTATTATGTAGTTTCAATATATAATAAATTTATGATAATGAGACATGACATTAATAATCAAAATACTCTTCTAATTTGTTATCTTTTGTATAAATGGCTCAGTGTGAAATTATCAATCTCATTAAATGTTTCAACTGGAGAAAAATACATTTATAATAAAACCAATCAGAGAATAGGTGATAACACAGGTTGCTTGGATTATTTCATTCCTTAATCATTCTGGTGTGTAATATTTTGGTTTTAAGACTTGAGAGCATTTCTCATGAAGACTTTATTTACATCTAGTTTTAGGATACTTCATAACAATAAGTACTGATGATAATAGGTAAATATTTAGGACTCTGAAACTCATTTCTTCCACATGTGACAGCTGAAATAAGATGAGGGGCTACAAGCATTTGCTAGGCCAGCTAGTCAATGATCTGGAAGGAACTATATTACTCTCTTGCACGTTGCACTTTACAGTGACACCCTTGCCATCTATTTCACCCTCTGTCCCTCTCTTCTTCTTCCCTGTGATTTGGCAGTAAAACTGGACACTAAGCTCTTTCCTCTCTGTTTTTCTAGAAGATCTATCTCCATGTGAGAGCCACACTGCCCCAGACAAGAACATTCTATTTGCCCTTGATTTTTCAAGATACATTGTAAACACATGTCTTTGGTTGGTACTAAAAAGTTACTTTGAAGTCAATTCAACTTTACCAAGTCTGTGGAAATAAAGATTAAAAGTTTGAACACTCAAAACTGATTCTCAAATCTAGGAACTTCTGGACAAATATAAATGTACTTTTGTTTGTTATCAATGTGCTGATTTTTACATAATATTAATATGTAAGATGAAAAATAGGTGTGTCCTTTCTCTTGAAAGAGAGTGCATTAGCAATATATTGTAGTTGATATCTGTGACTGGGTTCAGAATTTTTACCATACTTATCGTAGTTTCAAATGCATAAGTTTTGGTATCATAATCTGTTAATTACTAAAACTAATATATATTAAAATGCATATATAGTATTACATACTTATGAAAGTCAAAAATAGAGAAAAGATTGCTATATAGAAGCAGTGTCATCAGCTCCTGTGAAAGCCCTAAATATTGAAGGATTCTACAGGAAACACTGTTTGACAGAATCTGAATGGAAGAAGAGTTAAACCTGGCTCAGGTATTTCTTGAAAACAACACCTGCTGTGTGTGGATGCTCACTAACGGATAAATGGCTCTCAGCACCCTAAGTGCCATTTACTGTGAATTTTATGTATTGTAATGGACTCCAGTAGTATCTCAGGAGATAAAAACTGGTTCAGGAAAGGAGATATGTTCTAAGTAGAATGAGTTTACTTTTGCAGAAAAGGTCAGATTTGTTGTTGTGGAAGGCATAGAGGGTTTAACAAATCATCTGTAAATACATTTTTAAAAAACATTCATTTTGGGGAATGGACAAATAGCTCAGCAGTTCAGTGCACATATTGTTCCTGCGGAGGACCTGATTCAGTGTCCAGCTCTCACTTTGCATGGCTCACAGGGGTTAGTAACTTCAGTGCCAGGAGGTTTATTGCCTCCAGGAGTACTGCACTCACCACCACACAAGCAGAAACACACATAATTAAAAATAATGGAAATGACTCTAAAAACATTTAAAGTGCTTTTAATGAAGACATTGAGAGGAACTATGCTGAGTGACTGAAAACCTACAGCTCCTAGTTTATAATCTTTAATAGGGCAATCAATATTTTGTTACATTCTTGATAAACTGTTCAGTTCTCAGTAGCTTTTTATCCCCTTACTTTCTTTCTTAGATACCGAATCAAGTTACATCATCTGGCTAGGTATTTTTCTCTGCCTTTAAAGGCATCTCAGTAAACTCTACACTGATTTTGGTTTTATTTTTGGTACAATTACTGGCTCCGGAAAAGACCTTTTGTAAAATAGATGTAAACAAATCAACTCTGAGATCAAATCTAAGTGTAGTTATAAGAGCTTGACAGATACTTAGGCTGACAAGATTGAGAACCACTTGCTATTTTTGGAAGAAGCCAGGCACCTACCTCCATACCCCTTTCTCTTTTTAAAAGCTGAAAGAGCTGTTGAAGATGAAGATATTCTCCAAGTGTGACTTAGGTGCATCATTCTGTGAAAACAGCAACCAAATCATATTTTGTTTTTATTCGAAGTTCTGTATCCAATAGAGAATAGACAGGATATATGTCTGATATCTACAAGATAATCAATTTCATGAGCTTAAAACAAATGTTTCATGGTTTTAAAAGCTATTGACTCTAAAGTTCTCATTGTGGACCAGAGAAATAGAAATACATTTGCCAGGAAACTATAACTGGGACAGTGTCTTATATGTTTTTCTGTCTCTGATGATTATTTAACTTAAATAATTTTATATATTTTGCATTCTTATGAATAATTGATACTCCTTGCTCTTTTCAAACATATACATTTTTGTGAGAATGGTAGGTAAAAAAGAACCAATGGTACATGCTTAAGTATTAATGTTTGATTTTGAAAAAAACATCCAAGTAGACAAACTCAAGTCTTCCAAATTTTGGTATTTTTTATTATTATCATTTATTTCAATTTATTCAATTTGTATGCCAGCTGTGGCCCCATCCCTCATCTCCTTATTCTACCCTCTCTCCCTCTTCCCCCCTGTGCTCCTCCCTTAGTCCACTGATGGGGAGGTCCTCCTCCCTTTCTAGCTGACCCTAGCCTATCAGGTCTCATCAGGACTGGCTGTATTGTCTTCCTCTGTGGCCTGGCAAGGCTGTACTAGCCCCCCACCCCCAGGGGGAGGTGATCAGAGAACCTGTCACTGAGTTCATGCCAGAGAAAGCCCCTGCTCTGCTTACTAGGGACCCCACTTGGAGACTGAGTATAAGGGCTGCATCTGAGCTGTGGTTTTAGGTCCTCTCCCAGATTTTCCTTGGTTGGGGTATCAGTCTCTTCAGGGCTCCCAGGGCTGCTTTTCTGTCATTGTTGATCATCTTGAGTGAGGTAACCCAGAAGCAGAAAGACATACATGGTATATACTCAATTATACATGGATATTAGCCTTATAATATAGGATAAACATACTAAAATCTATACTCCTGAAGAAGCTAAACAACAAGGAAGACCCTAGGGAAGATGCTCAATCCTCATTCAAAAAGGACAAACGATAGACATTGGAAGCATAAGAAGACAGGAAACAGGACAGGAGCCTACCACGGAGGGCTTATGAAAGACTCTACTGATTAAGGTACCGAAGCAGAGGCTGAGATTCACAGTCAAACTCTGGGCAGAGTGCATGGGATTTTTATGAAAGAAGGGGGATATAGAAAGATCTGGAGGGGACAGGAGCTCCAAAATTTTGCCACTCTCCGTTTTTCCCCAAACCAACCTTATTTGTGCCCTCTAGTGGTAGAAGCGTGATGTGTGCAGTAAATTAGGAAAAGCTGACCAACATTCCCGTATGCCCTCATTTTGGTACCTAATGATTCAGCATACACGTAATTAAATAATAATGGTAATAATAAATACGCACAAAGAAAAATGTGCATGTAATTTAGTTCAACATAATTTCCAAATGCATTGGAATTTCTATTGAAAAATAAATTTTGACTTATGTACAGCTAAAGTTCTTATATAGCAGCGGTATGTATTTTTTATGATTTTAATGCCCCATTTCTCCAGCATTTTTCTCATAATCTTTGAGGAAAATATTTAAATTTTCTACAAATGTGTTTTTTCTTCCCCAAATTAGCTTACTTTTTTGAGAACTCTTAAATTGCTGCTGTCAGTCATCAAACCATTATTTTTGATTTGAGGAGTTTCATTATAAAGCTGCATGGAACCATTTCATTGACTTTTCCTGGCCATTTGTGGTTGGTTCTATTCTGGTTCTCTGGGCTGTTCTAGTTCTCTGGAATAGTTCTCTATTCCATCCTTTGCCAGGCCGTGACTGGCATGGGCTCCCTCTCATGGCTTGTGTATCAAGTTGGACCAGTCATAAGCTGGTCACTTGCACAAGTTCTGATCCACCATTACCCCAGCACATCTTTTAGGCAGGACATATTGTAGGTCAAAAGTTTTGTGGCTGGGTGATGTCCTTGTACCATTGCTGGAAGCTTTGCCTGGATATATACTCATTGATGGTTGCCTAGCCCAATCATCATTAGAGAGACTTCATCCAGCAACTGTTAGGAGTAGATGCAGAGACCCACAGCCAAACATTAGGCAGAGTTCAGGGAATCCCCATTAAAGAGGGAGAGGAAAACAGAAGGATACCAGGAAATCAAGGCCCATAGAACCAACTAACCAGGGCTCATAGTAGCTCACAGAGACTAAAATAGCAACCATTAAGCCTATATGGGACTGAGCTAGGTTTTCTGCATATATATTATGTTATGTTATGTTATGTTATGTTATGTTATGTTATGTTATGTTATGTTATGTTATGTTATGTGTAGCTTGGTGTTCTTGTGGGACTCTTAACAGTTGGTGTGTATGTTGTCTCTGATACTCTTGTCTGTTTTGGGGATCCTTTTCCTCCTGCTAGGTTGTCTCATCCAGTCTTGATTGAAGGATTTGTGCCTGGTATAATATCTTGTTATATCATGTTCGGCAGATATCCCTGTGAGGCCTGTTCTTTTCTAAGGGAAAGTGGGGGAAGAGTGGATCTCGGGGTGTGGGGAGGTGGGATGTAATGTATGAGAGAATGAAAAATAATAATACGAATTTGGTAGAAGAAAATCACCACCACCAAATCACCAACAACAAAAACTGCAAGTAATTGAAGATTATCTTTCTGAACATACCAAGAATCTTGCCCTCGAAGCCACACCTGATATTGCTTGGCTTGATACCCAGCTTTTTCTCCCACCTAAAGCAGCCACTGTATACATTGTTCATATCTATTTTCTTGTATGTTCAAAGTTAACTGGGCCAAGAAAGAATCCTTGTCTAAAACAAAGCCAACTAGAATGTTCCTTTGGGACTTTTGAAACTGAAGCTAGAAAGAAAATAATCTATTATAAATATAACAAATCCTTAGTATATATGTTAATCTTTGTCTCCCTCAGCTCTATATTTTCTTTCTCCATCTGAAAATACTGGTAGCCATGTTTATTGCCAGCATTTATAAGATGTATAATATCAATAATTGAAAATAATTTTGGTCACCTTTGTGACCTCACATTTATGCTGAGAGTGTTTAAGTTATCAAGGGATTTGGAGAACCAATAACTTCTGAGATTGTTTAGACTAATTTGAGCTTGACCATTTTAAAAATCATTTAAAACAAAATTAACACAAAAATATTTCATGCTATGCTATCCATTACTGTCAAATATTTTCATAGTTGTAACACTCTCAGAGAAGTAATGTAGGGCACCTGCTGATGTGATAAGTAGCTCATCTTACAAAACTGTGACCTCTTTTATCTCCTTTATGAGGAGTTCCTAAGCTTAATTTCTGATATTGATATTTCATTCCTATTTAGAAGCACCATCTCTTTACTTACATACTTTGTTTTGTTCTGTTTCCTTATTCTCTTTTATGGAAACCAGGTAATGTTAAACTGTAAAGAAACCATAGCACACCCAAAACATTGCATTCCCACTTTCCAAGCAACTTCCAACCTTTTATATCTAAAATTATGGAAGGATGAGGATGGGGCTGAGGTAGGGGACTGTACCTGGCATACAAAGTGAATAAATTGTAATTAATAAAAAAACAGTTCACTTTAGAATTTTTTAAGTGTCTTTTTTTGTAGTGATTTTGAAATGAAAGGGAAGGAGCTAAAGACCTCTGTCATGAGGGGGGAACATACTTTATTTTCTCTAAAATGCTACAACATCAAAAATTGGGCACAGAAGTCACCTAATTAGCATTGGTGAAATGTAGTGGTAAAATAAATTAACATGGGGCTGAAACAATTGCTTGGTAGTTAAGAACACTTGCTGCCCTTGCAGGAGACCTGGGTTCAGCTCCCAGCTCCACATGTTGGCAGAAGCTGTCCGTAACTCCAGTTCCAGGGTACCCAGTGTTTTCTTCTGACTTATACAAGCACCAGGAACATATGCAGTGCACCTATGTGGATGCAGGAAAAAACACTTACATATATAAAATGTTGCTATTTATTATCTAGCATATGCTAGATGTGGAAAGTCATTTAATTTATGTCAAGTTTTCATGTATACAACTTTAAAAGATATGCATTATTATCTTCAATATAAATGAGCAAAGTTTAAGAGCTTGTCAAATACCACACAGCTAATAAAAATCAGTGTTGTCACTAAACATCTCTGTTTTCCTCTTATTTTCTCTAAAAGTGCCAAGCATGATTAAATGATAACTTTAGGAGGTCTCAAGGACTCTGACCAAAAGCTGTCACCATGAACTAAGTAATGTTTGAAAATTTGTGCATAGTGAGTGTTGTGACACTTTCTCTCCACCATATTGAGTAAAACAGAAATGAAGCACAATCTGTAGTATGTTAGACATGTTGGGAGACATGTCATGCTTTTCATTTTGGTTTATAGCATGCTGGGGGTGCCAATATTTAATAAGTAAATGAATGGATGGATGGATGAATGAGTTTTCACAGCATTTTCATTATGACTACCAACTGCTGAAAACTTTTAGCAAGAAAAACTTTCAGTCTTCGCTGTCTCCTAGTCTTCCTCATTGCTGTCTGATGTCCTATCTTCTGCTCTTCTCACTCTGACTCACCCATTAAAGACTTGTTCTAGGTTCTTTTACTATATCTATCCTTTTTATCTTTTCTTTGGCAATAATGAAATTCCCACCTATGGTATGTTATCTTGTAAGGCAATGAAACAGCTAATTTCTCTATTAGTAATCATGAAATCATTTAATCAATACTTTGCTAAATATTTTGCATGTTCATTGCTATTTTTAAAAATGTATTTTTGAATTAATTACAGTTTATTCACTTTGTATCCCAGCTGCAGCCCCTCCCTCAAACACTCCTAATCCCGATGTCCCTCCCTCTTCTCCCATGACTCTCCCCCAGGCCACTGATTGGGGAAGTCCTCCTCCCCTTCCTTCTGACCTTAGTCAATCAGGTCTCATCAGGAGTGGCTGCATTGTCTTCCTCTGTGGCCTGGTAGGATTGCTACCTCCTTCAGGGGGAGGTGATCAAAGAGCCAGCCACTGAGTTCATGTCAGAGACAGTCCCTGTTCCCATTACTAGGGAACCCACTTGGACACTGAACTGTCATGGGCTACATCTGTGCAGGCGTTTTAGGTTATCTCCATGAAGGTTCTTTGGTTCGAGTACCAGTCTCAGAAAAGACCCTTGTGCCCAGAATTTTTGGTTCTATTGCTTTCTTGTGGAGGTCCACTCACCTTCAGGTCTTTCTATCTCCTCCTTCTTCCATAAGATTCCCTGCACTCTGCCCAAAGTTTGGCTATGAATCTCAGCATCTGCTTTGATACCCTGCTGGGTAGAGTCTATCAGAAGTCTTCTGTGGTAGGCTCCTGTCCTGTTCCCTGTTTTCTCCCTCTTCCAATGTCCATCCTGTTTGCATTTCTGAATGAGGTTTAAACATCTTACCCAGTGTCCTCCTTCTTTCTTAGTTTTTTTTAGGTGCACAGATTTTAGCATGTTTATCCTATATGTCTAATATCTACCTCACTCAGGATGATCTTTTCTAGTTCTCACCATTTGCCTGAAAATGTCATGATTTTCTTGTTTTTAATTGCTGAATAATATTCCATTGTGTAAATGTACCAAATTTCTGTATCCATTGATCATCTGCGGGACATCTGTGTTGTTTCCAGCTTCTGGCTATTACAAAAAAGCTGCTAGGAACAAGGTTGAGCAAATGTCCTTGTTGTGTACTTGAGCATATTTTGGATATATGCCTAGGAGTGGTATTGCTGGCTCTTGACATAACATTATTTCTAATTCTCTGAGAAAGCACCAGATTGATTTCCAATGGTTGTTGTAAAAGTTAACATTCCCTCCAGCAATGGAGGAGGGTTCCCCTTTCTCCACATCCTATCCAGCATGTGTTGTCACTTGAGTTCTTGATCTTAGCCATTCTGATGGGTGTAAGGTGAAATCTCAGGGTCATTTTGATTTGCCTTTTCTTGATGATTAAGAATGTTGAACATTTCTTTAAGTGTTTCTCTGCCTTTTGATATTCCTCTATTAAGAATTCTCTGTTTAGCTCTGTACCCCATTTTTAAATGGGATTCCTTAATTTGTTGCTGTTTAACTTCTTGAGTTCTTTATGTATTCTGAATTTTAGCCCTCTGTCAGATATAGGGTTGGTGAAGAATCCTTTCCCAATCTGTAAGTTGTCGTTTTGTTCTGACAACAGCGTCCTTTGCTTTAAAGAAGCTTTTTATTTTCATGAGGTCTTATTTATTGATTGTTGATCTTAGGGCCTGTGCTGTTGGTGCACTGTTCAGGAAGTTGTCTCCTGTGGATGATCATTTTTACTATGTTAATCCTGCCAACCATGAGCATGGGAAATCTTTCCATCTTCTGATATCTTCTTCTATTTCTCTCTTTAGAGACAGGAAGTTTTTTTCAAACAAGTCTTTGAGTTGTTTGGTTAGGGTCAAACCAAGGTACTTTATGCCCTTTGTGGCTCTTGTGAAGGGTATTGTTTCCCTACTTTCTTTCTCAGCCTATTTGTCTTTTGTATACAAGAAGGCCACTGATCTTTTTGAGTTAATTTTGTATTTAGCCACTTTGCTGAAGGTTTTTTTATCAGCTGTAGGAGTTCCCTGGTAGAATTTTTGGGGTCACTCATGTATACTGTTATATCATCTGCAAATAGTCGTACTTTGGCCTCTTCCTTTCTGATTTGTATCCCCTTGATCTCCTTTAATTGTCTTATCGCTCTAGAAAGGACATTAAAAACTGTTGAAACTATATGAAGAGAGTGGTCATTCTTGCCTTGTCACTGATTTCAGTGGGATTGATTTAATCTTTTCTCCATTTAGTTTGATATTGGCTATAGGCTTGCTGTATAGTGCCTTTACTATGTTTAAGTAAGTGCTTTGTATCCCTGATGTCTCCAGGACTTTCAACATGAATGGGTATTGGATTATACCAAATGCTGCTTAAGCATCTAAGGAGATGATCATGTGGGTTTTTTTTCCTTTCAGTTTGTTTATATGGTGGATTACATTGATGGATTTCTGTATATTGAACCACCGCTGCATGTCTAGGATGAGGCTTACTTGATCATGGTAGATGACGTTTGTGATGTATTCTTGGATTTGATTTATGATTATTTTATTGAGTATTTTTGCTTTAATATTCATAATGGATTTTAGTCTGAAATTATTTCTTTGTTGGGTCTTTGTGAGGTTTAGGTATCAAGGTGACTGTGGCTTCATAGAATGAGTCTGGTAATGTTCCTTCTGTTTCTATTTTGTGGAATAGTTTGAAGAGTATTTTTTAAATATTTTTTATATTATATTAATTTTTTTTATATTTACTTTGTATCCCAGTCACAGCCTCCTCCTTAATTCCCTCCCGACCCTCCACCCCTCATCTCCTCCCTGTCCCTTTCCAAGTCCACTGATAGGGGAGGTCCTCCTCCCCTTCCATCTGACCCTAGCTTATAAGGTATCTTCATGACCAGTTGCAATGTCCTCCTCTGTGGCCTAGCAAGGCTTCTCCTCCCTTGGGGAGGTGTCAAAGAGCCAGCCATTGAGTTCATGTCAGAAATAGTCCCTGTTCCCCTTACTTGGGTACCCACTTGGATACTGAGCTACCATAGGCTACATCAGAGCAGGGGTTCTAGATTATTTCCATCATGCTCCTTGGTTGGAGAAACAGTCTCATAAAAGAACCCTGTGCCCTGATATATTTGGTCCTTGTGGATCTCCTGTCCTCTCCAGGTCATGCTAACTCCCCCTTCTTTCATATGATTCCCTGTTTGTTTATGAGTCTCAGCATCTGCTTTGATACACTACTAGGTAGAGTCTTTCAGAGGCTCTCTGTGGTAGGCTACTGTGGTATGGACATTGGAAGCAGAAGAAAACTAGTTTGAAGGGTATTGGTATTAGCTCTTTGAAGGTCTGGTAAAATTCTGCACTGAAACCATCTACTCCTGTGCTTTTTTTGGAAGGGAGATTTTTGATGACAGTTTCTATTTCCTAAGGGGATGTAGGACTATTTAATTAAATTTACCTGGTTTTGATTCAGCTTTGGTAAATGGAATCTATCAAGAAAATTGTCCATTTTATTTATATTTTCAAAGTTGTGGCGTATAGGCTTTTGAAATAAGACCTCATGGTTATTTGGAATTCCTCAGTGTCTGTTGTTATGTCCCCCTGTTCATTTCCAATTTTGTTGATTTGCATAGTGCCTTCTGCCTCTTAGTTTGACTAAAGGTTTGTCTACCTTGTTGATTTTCTCAAAGAACCAGGTCTTGGTTTCATTGATTCTTTGAATTGTTCTATTTGTTTCAAATTTATTGATTTCAGCTCTGACTTTGATTATTTACAGTTGTCTTAATCATGCTCTTGGGCATGTTTGCCTCTTTTTTCCTAGGACTTTCATGTGAGCCATAGAACTTGCTTGAATGGGATGTTTTGAATTTCTTCTTAAAGGTGCTATGAACTTTCCTCTTAGAACTGCTTTCATTGTGTCCCATAAGTTTGGGTATGTTGTGCCTTCATTTTCTTTTTTTTTTTTCTTTTCTTTTTTTTTTTAATTTATTTATTTTTATCTCAATCACAGGTTAGGTACTTTGAATCCCAGGCATAGCCCCCTCCCCCATTCACTCCTACCCTCCCACTCCCTCCCTCATCTCCTTCTTCCCCGCCCCCTCCAAGTCCACCAACAGGGGAGGACCTCCTTCCCTTCCATCCAACCCCAGCTTATCCTGTCTCCTCAGAGCTGGCTGCAAGGTCCTCCCCTGGGATCTAGCCAGTCTGTCACTCCCCGGCTTATATGGGGGAGGGTCAAAGAGTCAGCCATCAAGATCATGACTGAAACAGTCCCTGTTTCCCTGAATAGGGTCTTCAGCCCTACACCAAGTTATCATGGGCCCCATCCGTGCGGGGGTTCCAGTCCACATCCACACATGGTCCTTGA
>CM053745.1:63955495-64026449 GCA_028658305.1 Pachyuromys duprasi | reverse complement strand
GGGTAGGAGGGACTGAGGGAGGGGGCTACGCCTGGGATTCAAAGTACCTAACCTGTGATTGAGATAAAAATAAATAAATTTAAATAAAAAAATAAAAAATAAAATAAAAAAAGAAAGATAGATATCATATACTGTTGGAAGGGTAGGTAAGAAGGCAGGGGCAAGAACTGGCTATGCTAAGTTCTGGGAGCTTGTCTGTCCTTATGGTGATATCTGAAAATAGCAAGAGAACAGAAATGACAGTTGTCATCTGAATGATGTTTTAAATATTTTAAATATTAAAAATCATTTTAAAATACTAAATCAATATATCAGCATGTTAGCTACATGTAGCTGCACCTCTGAAATGGCAAGGAAAAACTAGGATACATTGTACTGCCTCAACCAGAAAGGGATTCCATGTTATAGCATTCTTCCTCCATGTTTGTCTTCAACTGATGACCCACTCCTCAGGCTTTAAAGACTCACAGAGGAGGTAATCCTCTATACAGATACCATCTGCACTGTTTCCATGGAGGATGGTAATGATCTGTGTGACCACTATGGACAAGCCTTGGGCTTTTCATTAAAATAACATTAAGGAATGCTATTCAATGTTGTTTAATTTTGACCCCTTGGAGAGGGGACACACAAAAAATGTACAAAGTTATCTAAGCCTCTATTTAACAGATGTGGTTCCTGATTACAGAGACTTTGTTATTAACCTGTAATCACACTACTAGCTAGTAAGAACAAGAACAGAGCTCCACATTTTCTGTTTTTTTTTTCAAAACTCCCCATCACTCTGACTTCAAAAGTAACACACAAAAAACTTCTACTTTTGTGCCAGATCATTTTTGTAAACATACAATTATTTGACAGTGATTTATGGAAAAATCATTATTACTAACATAATTAACACACATTACTAACAACATGTCTGGTATGTAAATATATACAGTACAAATTTTTGTTAGAATGATAATTGTCAAGTTGACCCATTCTGATTTTGAATATGGTTAGTAGTGTTTCTGTTGTACACACAATAAAGATATGTACCTAACTTTAGTTACTGGTTTCATTGTTGTGGCAAATATGTGATATGAGCAACTTAATGGGAAAGGGTTTATTTTGATTCAGGATTGCACAGGGTAGAATCTGCCACAGTAGGGAAGAGATGGCAGGAGCATGGGGCAGCTTGTCACATTGTATCTATATTCAAGACACAAAGAAACAGCATTTAAGCTCCTTTTTATTCAGTCTAGGACCCTGTCCATGGAATTATCCTTCTCCTGCTTTCACTGCGGAAACTTCCAATTTTAGTTACATAATTTAGTTAATACTCTACAGACATGTTTCCTAAGTGAAATAATGTTTTTTTTCCTTGAATATACTTTCATAGCACAGAAGAGAAATACTTAGAAAATACAATCAGAAGAAGAGACCTAAGCAGTTATATGATGGATAAGTTCTTGTCTCAGCCACTTAAAAAAGGAGTCATCAAACACACCATTGTTTTTCCTTTCTATGACTTCTAAGATTTGATGAATCAGAATACTTTTGAAGGCTTGATGTCACAGAGAACATTTTGTTTATAGCCACCTTATATAACCCATGTTCTTCTTAGAAGGCTTTTCATAATCAAATGCTAAATGTAAAATTCCATAAATATAAATGTCAAGGAAATGTGACATTTTTAAGTAGTGGTGCAGAATAGAAACACTCTCAGGTAGGCTGTTAAAATTAGGAAGCTGGGGGCTGTATAGATAGCTCATCATTTAAGAGCACTTGCTTCTCTAGCAGAAGATCCAGGTTCTGGTCCCAGCACCTGCATAAGGAAGCACACAATCACTTGTAATTCCAGTCACAGGGGCATCTGACACCCTCTTCTGGTCTCTGTGGGCACTTGGCATGCATGGAGTGAACACACATGCATACAATCACCCATACATAAGATAAAATTAGTCTTCAAAAAGTTAGGAAGCTGCTAAAATCCCAGTATCAAAGTTCAAACATCATTTTATTTAGGAATATTAATGCTTCTTATATTCACTTTACAAAACATGAAAGACAGCACACTTTACTCACAAAAGATCCTTGTTACATTCTAGTTTGCTTTTCTTCTGTCCAGAATATCAGACATTGGTTGAATGTTTTCCAGTGCCCTTGTCTGGATATAATATGACACATTTTCAACAATTATTCACCCTTATGTATATATATTGGCCTAAGCAATTTCTCCTTGACCTCAGGGAATTGAAAAGCACTGATAATAAATCAATCAATAAATAAATTAGTAGGTTTTGTGCAGAAAACATACACTACATTCACAGGAATGTAAAAATACTTAGGACATATTTTCGTGGTACTTACCTAGTATCTAATTCTAATTCTTTCAGAGTTTCAGAGTTTTTTTAGAGTTCAATTCTGGTTTCCATATCTATAAAGATAGAAACCTAGATTTTGTAAATAGTTTAACATAGACTTTTTTTTTTAGCATTCATCTTCTTTTTTCACAGAAGCCTAATCTTGAAATGATGTCATTATGGTCTAAAGTCAGGGCAGTATTTCTATGTCTTAAGCTGCAACATGAGGGTTAAATAAAGGCATTCATAATCTTGTCATATTGCTAATATTTTCCACTATATGTGTTTAAATAAGCATTTGTAAACATAAACATATGCTTTAATATATAAGGGATCCAAACTGGCAAAAATTTTTATTTATATTATCAGATTATATAGAAATTGAAATCTGTAATTTCTCTGGTAACAGCATATTGATAGCTCCTACTTGCTGAATCACATACCAAATCAATTAGATCTTGATAGATGATAGTGAAGTACTTTTTCGGGAAGCTCTAAAATAAACATTCGTGATCTAGATATTATTCCATATCTTGAGGAATGAGAGAATACTGACTTTATTAAATTCTTATTTTACACATGAGAATTTTGCATTTTAACAGTAACTTACTTATGAGAATATAGTTCTTAATATGTACCATGATATTGCTAATATTTCTATTACAAAGTGTTTACTTTCCTCATGAATTTATTAGGTGAATTATGCCTTGCAACTTGTTAGCAGCATGACCTTTAGCAAATATAGCTATTCTAAAAGTTGACTAAACATCTAGTGCAACTGAAAAGGCAACCTCAAAGCTGAGCACTCATGTTTTGCTGACTTGGTGTCCTAGAGAAGTGAGCTTACTCAAGGATCTAAACAAAAATAGGATTTTGTAACAACACACCCTTTCTGTAACACATGAAAAGCCTGCTTCAAATTAATAGGCTATTTTTAAGTTTTAAGTGAGAAAACTAATACAAAGTTAAGTGCTCAAGGTAAATCATCCTCAGTGATATGTTTCCAGACTCATGGAAATGCAGAAGAGCCCTAGACTTTGAAATCATGTGAAGCCCTGCATTAATGTCATCTTCTGCACTTGTTTATTAAATTTGCATTTGCAGCCTGTAAGATTGAAGGTGTTTCCAATAAGTTGATGTGCACAAACTATATACTGAAGTATCCAAGGCACAGGAAACTTTAGATTGGAATAAACTGTACAATTATTCTTCCAGTACCACTTTTGCCAATGACGGGGTTATGCCAGGACCTATGTTAAGAGTTACAACCTCTACAGGCTTGGATAAGAGCGGGGTAAGATTATCAATCCTTGCTTAGATAGACAAATGGGATGGACATTGAATGTAGGAGAAAACAAGCAACATGACGCAACCTACCACAGAGGGCCTCTGAAAGACTCTACCTAGCAATGTATTGAAGCAGATATTAAGACTCACAACCAAACCTTCGGCAGAGTGCAAGGAATCATATGAAAGAAGGGGGAGTTAGTAAGACTTGGAGAGGACAGGAGCTCCACAAAGACCAAATAGATCAGGGTACAGGGTCTTTTATGAGACTGTTTCTACAACCAAAAATCATGTATGGATATAACCTAGAACCTCTCCTCAGATATAGTCCACAGTAGCTCAGTATCCAACTGGGTACCCTAGTAAGGGGAACAGGGACTATTTCTGACATGAACTCAATGGCTGGCTCTTCGACACCCCCTCCCCTGAGGGAGGAGCAGCCTTGAGGACATTGTAGCCAGCCCTGAAGAGACCTGATAAACTATGGTCAGCTGGAAGGGGAGGAGGTCCTCCCCTATCAGTGTACTTGGAAAGGGGCAGGGAGAAGATGAGGGAGGGATGGGGAAAGTGGGAGGGAATGAGGGAGGGGGCTATGGCTGGGATACAAAGTACATAACCTGTGATTAATATATATATATATATATATATATATATATATATATATATATATATATATATATATATATATATATATATATATATATATATATTACAACCACTAAAGGCTTGGAAGGATGGTTCATTTGATAGAATGCTTACCTTACAAGCACAAGGAACTGAGTTCAAATGCCATAATCCATGTGAAAAATGCCATGTGAGGTAGCGTGCGCTTATAATCCCAGCACTAGGAAGGTAAGGACTGATGGGTTCTGTCTTCTGACTTGTACATGTACACTTGTGTAAAACTACTCACATACAAATGTGTACCTCATCATACATCTGTACTGTACAGAAAAATATATAAACATATTCTCAAAACATGAGTTACAATCTTTACTTTTGTTTTTGTTGTGTTAGTAGATAAAAGGTAGCTTCTTTTAGGTCATACTGTTTAGAAGCCTTTAACTTGCTTTGGTTAGTTTCTTCCTTCCTTTATTGATGCTTCAGTTACTTATCTCAGGGCTGCATGCTACACTGTGTTACACAGACTTTCTATCTTCCAGGCCGTCTTGTTATATACTTTCCTGTCATAACTCAAGTCCCATCAATTTATAGCAGCATTGGGTCCAATTTCTTGAGACAACTCACCCAGTTAAGTGAATTACCGCTCAAATTATTTTTGGATCTGATAGTTACTTCTGACAAATGATACATTTGTGTCATAAAGATGGTTTCTTTTGTCTCACATCCTCCTTATCAAGCACTAGGTGTATCTCCAGTTATCACAGGGCTGCAAACAGGCTTTGATTTTGCTTTCAGCTATCCCGCTAAAATACCTTGATTTGCCCTATAGGCAGGATATTTTCTAAAACTTGATGTTCATGTACATATGTGTAAGCCCCTTTTTAATGATAGATGGAATTTTTACCTGTTGAATTTTAATTTCTTCTCCTTTTCAAATTGGGTAGATTCTTTATTTCTTGGAATGAAGAATAAGAGGAAATAATTATGAGTACACCCCATTTCTAACATTCAGTCTTAAAAGTCTGAGATTAAAAATAAGCAGAAGTCTTGGTCCTCTCCATGCATAGTCTCTGCAGGACCCCTGAGCCCAGATTTTTGGTTCTTTTGCTCTCCTTGTGGAGCTTGTATCCCCTCCAGATCTTTCTATATCCCCTTTCTTCCATAAGATTCCCTGCGCTCCGCCCAAAGTTTGTCGATGAGTCTCAGCATCTGCTTTGATACCCTGCTGGGTAGAGTCTTTCACAGATCCTCCATGGTAGAATCCCATCCTGTTCCCTGTCCTCTCCAGCTCAAGATCCATTTATACCACTCCTGGGCATATATCTGAAAGATGTTCAACTATACAACAAAGACATTTGTTCAACTATGTTCATAAGCAGTTTTATTTGTAATAAGAAGGGAAAGAACCTACATGCCCCTCAACTGAGGAATGGATACAGAAATTGTGATACATTTACACAATGAAATGCTACTTAGCAATTAAAAACAAAGAAATCACAAAATTTGCAGGCAAATGGATGAAATTAGAAAAGATCATCCTGAATGAGGTAACCGAGAAACAGAAACACACACATAATATATGCTCACTTATAAGTGCATATTAGACGTATAATATAGGAGAAACATACTAAAATCAATAGTCCTAAAGAAGCTAAACAACAAGGAGGACCCTAGGGAAGATGCTTAAAAAGTGTTTTTGACATCATTCCACTAAATTTTTCTGTTTTGAGATAATTGACTGTGTTAAAAAAATGAAATAAAATAAAAACTTAGGGCTGGGAGATGTGTCAAATTAATTGTCCCATTTGTAAAACAGAGAAATTGGATAGAATCATGTTTGTAATATTTATTTAGCAATTTGTATTTAATTTGGATTGAAATTTGTCCTCCATAAAGTATTAAATAGTATTTTGGGAAGCCATTTCTGTCTGTTAAGCTCTTTGAAGCAAGCTTCCATAACTATATTGGCCTTTAAAAAGCAATTAGACACTCTACTTAGAATGCACAGCACACCTGGAGAAGAACTCACCATGTAATGATTAGAGCAGAAAGGTGCCTAGGGAATACTCTGCAAAGAATTTGTCACTGGTTGCTTTTACTTTCTCATGTGATTGCCTCAATAGCTTCCTGCTTCTTATTACTATTTATAACTCACTATAGTGATATTTACAGCTCAGTGCCATAGAAAAACTTAATTTTATACCTTAAAAGATCAGCAAATGTAGCATTAGGTATCTTGATGATCATTCTATATCCAAGAGTTGTTTGAAATTTTACTACAAATTGGAATTATGGAAGTTGAAATACATTGTTGACAGAAAAGTTTAAAAAATAATATCAATGGGAAAAATAAGAGCAGTATAAAGTTAGGAGTACTGTAAAAGTTGTTTCTCAACAAACATTTACAACCAAATAGTTCTTGGTGTAAGAAATAAATATATGAATTTCAACAGGCCAAAGTGCATTAACAAAATGAAATTTATATTCCAGTTGGGCAAGAAAATGACAACAAGGAATACCAGTATAGAATATATTAAAAATATTGAGTATGAATAGAAATGTATATAGAGGTAAGTACAATTTTACATTAGATTCTTTGGGAAAATTCACATTTAAGTAAATATTTGGAAGTCAAGAGGAAGTTCACTGTATGAGTTTGAGGAAAGAACTTTCTTGGGAAGTTCTGGGATGGGAAGCTGTCTGTGAAGAGGCCAGAAATAGGAATCTTTGTTTTTTTTTTCTCATGTGATTTCCTCAATAGCTTCCTATTCTTACTACTGTGTATAACTCATTATAGTGATATTTACAGCTCAGTGACATAGAAAAACTCTAGGAACAACGTCCAGTTCCTAAAGTGAAGAGAGGAGGACAAGTAGGAGATGAAATCTGAGAGGTAAATTGTAGGACCTCTAAGGCAGCAACCATGATCTTGATACTTGCGTTGAATATAGCGTTAAAGGAGTCACTGGTGACATGACTGTGAATAAGAAGTGGAGAATCTGCCTTAACTTTTAAAAGGCTTTGGGATTCAGAACAAAGAAAACAAAGGGGAGGTATAAATCAATGGAAGTTTACTTACTGGACACGCTCCCTTTTTGTTGATTCCCTTCCATCTTAGGTAGAAGGCAAGAACAAAAGCATAAATTATAGATGAAGAAATCAGTGACAATACTTGTCACTTCAGTATTTGAAATAAAAGATGAGGACAGTATGGAAGCAAGGCAATAATGGTACTGATATAGGGTACTGACGTTTTTAAAGACAGCTGGTAAAATTTCTGGATAAATTTGATGAAATTGAGAGATAGAAAATGACCAAAGATTAATGATGATTTCTTGGTTAAAGAGATGCAATATTCTTGAGAGTGGGAAAAGAAACTATAAGAAGTTACTGTGTAGGAAAACGAGTTTTCTTGAGTTGTTAAATGGGGGTTCTGAGGTACAGCCCAACAGATAATCAATTGATTTGAATTTAGAATATCTGTTTATCAGCCAGCACACAAAGATCTATCCATCTGCTTCTCAATTGATGACATTGTTTTCTATATCTCTCCTTTATGAACTGTACTGGGTTTTAATACATTAATCAGCCTCTTATTTATTTTGTTGTTGCTTTTTAATTTATTATTATTATTATTATTTGCCTTTCTTGATTTTGCTTCTGATTTCTGTTGTTAATTCAGTAACACCCAGATTGGGTGAAGATGAAAATGTCATTTTACAAAGACTTAGTCAGTGTTACCTGCTTTCACAGCAGTCTCCTCAACAATGTACACCCAATAATGAGGAGATTTGACTTCAAGGCTTTGTTATAATACAGAGATAGGCATGGTGGAGGGCTTGCTGCATTCCAACTGAAGTAAATTATGTTATTGGTTTTTAGAATCCTTCTTTGAGATAATAGGATTTCACAATGATTTTCACACTTATTTGTATTACAAGTTCTTTAGAAAGTGTGATTGAAAAAGTGTTATACTCCTAATTTGTTCCTTTTCCATTTTCAAGTTGAGCCATGAATTTTGGGGTGATATTTTTATATGTAATATTTATACTAATTATATAATGCATAAATTCTATGCACTCTAAAATTTGAGAATTACTTAATTCTTTAAGTAATTATAGTCATTTTTCAAAATTTTGGATATCTTTTATTATGTAATTAGTTATTAATATTCACCTCAATCATAGCCCCTTCCCTCCTCTCTTCTCTCCATCCCTCTCCTATTTTCCCATCTCACCTTCTCTGATCCCCAGGAAAGAGGAGGACTCCCAAGCCCACCCCGGTACATCCAGTCTCATCAAAACTATGTGCTTCCTCTTTCACAGTGTCCTGGCAAGGATGAAGTGATCGGAAAGCTTGCAACAGAGACCATGTCACAGACATTCTGAGGTCTCCTTTCTGGGAGACCCACATGGAGGCTAAGCTCCTTATTGGATATATATGTGTAGATGGTCTACGTCTAGTCCATGCATAGCCCTTGTTTGGTGCTTCAGTCTATGCAAGCACCTATGGGCCCAGATTAGTTGGGGATGTAGCTCTTCTTGCGGAGCACCTGTTCCCTCTGGGTCCTTCTATCCTTCTGCCTACTCCTCTCCAAGGCTGGCAGCATTCCATTTCATAAATGTACCACAGTTTCTTTATCCATTCTTCAGTTGAGGGTCATCTAGGTTGTTTCCAGTTTCTCAATATTAGGAATAGAGCTGCTATGAACATAGCTGAGCAAATACCCTGTTGTGTGGTGGGACATCTCTTGGGTATATGCCCAGAAAAGTTAAAGCTGGGTCTTGAGGTAGAAGTATTCCTGACTTTTTGAGAAACCTCCATATTGATATCCAAAGCAGTTGCACTTTTATTTCTGGGCCTTCAATTTTATTCTGTTGATCAACTGGTTTGTTTCTATTCCAATACCACGAAGTTTTTATTAAAATCATTTTGTAGTATAGCTTGAAGTCAGAGATGGAAATACCTCCAGAAGTTCTTTTATTGTACAGGATAGTTTTAACAATTCTGGGTTTTTGTTTTTTTCATATGAAGTTGAGGTTTGTTCTTTCAAGGTCTGTAAGAACTGTGATTTGATGAAAATTGCATTGAATCTGTAGATTGCTTTTGGTAAGATTACCATTTTCACTATGTTAATCCCATGAGCATGGGAGATTTTTCCGTCTTCTGATATCTTCTTCAATATCTTTTTTCAGAGACTTGCAGTTCTTGTCATAGAGGTATTTCCCGTGCTTGGTTAGAGTTACACCAAAATACTTTATATTACTTTTGACTATTGTGAAAGGTGTCATTTACCTAATTTCTTTTTCAGATTGTTTCTGGTTTGAATACAGGAATACTATTGTTTTTTTTGTGTGTGTGTGTGTGTGTGTGTGTGTGTATGTGTGTTAATTTCTTATCCAACCACTTTGCTGAAGGTGTTTATCAGCTGAATGAGTTCTCTGGTAGAATTTGGGGGGTCACTTATGGTGGGTCATATCATCTTCAAATAGTGATACTTTGACTTCTTCCTTTCCAATTTGTATCCCTTGATCTCCTTTAGTTGCCTTACTGCTCTAACTAGAAGTTCAAGTACTATTTGAAGAGATATAGAGAGAGTGGGAAGCCTTGTCTTGTCCCTAAATTTAGTGGACTTGCTTTAAGTTTCTCTCCATTTTATTTGATGTTGGCTATTGGCTTGCTGTGCATTGCTTTCATTTTTTAGGTATGGGCCTTGTACCTAAGTGTTTTATCATAAAAGGGTATTGGGTTTTTTAAAGGCTTTTCAGCATCTGATGAGATGATTATGTGTATTTTTCCCTTTCAGTTTGTTTATATGGTGTCTAATCATTAATGGATTTTTGTATGTTGAACCAGTCCTGCATCACTTGGATGAAGTCTATTTGATCATGGTGGATGACATATTTGATGTGTTCTTGTATCCAGTTAGCAAGTTTTTTATTGAGAATTTTTGCATCAATATTCATGAGGGAAATTGGTCTAAATTATTCTTTCTTTATTGAGTCTTTGTGTACCTTAGGTATCAGGCTGACTGTGGCCTTATAGAATGAGTTTGTAAGTGTTCCTTCAGTTTTTATTTTGTGGAATAATTTTTTATATTTATATTTTATTAATTATACTTTATTCACTTTGTATCCCCCCTGGAGCTCCCTCTTCCCTCCCCTCCCAATCACTCCCTCCCTCCCCCTTCTCCACTAATGCCCCTCCCCAAGTCCACTGATAGGAGAGGTCTTCGTTTCCTTCCTTCTGATCCTAGTTTATTAGGTCTCATCAGGAGTGGCTGTATTTTCTTCCTCTGGGGCCTGTAAGGCTGCTCCCCCATCTGGGTAAAGTGATCAAAGAGCAGGCCAATCAGTTCATGTCAGAGGCAGTCCACGTTCCCATTACTATGGAACCCACTTAGACACTGATCTGCCATGGGCTACGTCTATGCAGGGGTTCTAGGTTTTCTCCACACATGGTACATGGTTAGAGTGTCAGTCTCAGGAAAGGCCCCTGTACTCAGATTTTTTGGTTCTGTTATTCTCCTTGTGGAGCTCCTGTCCTCTCCAGATCTTACTATTCCCTACTTCTTTCATAAGATTCCCTGCACTCTGCCCAAAGTTTGGCCATAAGTCTCAGCATCTGCTTTAATAGACTGCAAGGCAGAGCCTTTCAGAGGCCCTCTGTGGCAGGCTCCTGACTTGTTCCCTGTTTACTCCTTCTTCTGATGTCCATCCTCTTTGCCTTTCTGGCTGGGGATTGAGCATTTTAGCCAGAGTCCTCACTCTTGATTAGTTTCTTTAAGGTGTACAGATTTTAGTACGTTTATCTTATATTATATGTCTATATGAGTGAGTATATACCGTATGTGTCTTTCTGCTGGGATAGCTCACTCAGGATGATCCCTTCCCGTTCCCACCATTCACCTGCAAATTTCATGATTTCCTTGTTTTCATTGCTGAGTAATATTCCATTGTGTAGATGTACCACAATTTCTGTGTCCATTCCTCAACTGAGTGGCATCTGGATTGTTTTCAGCTTCTGGCTATTATAAATAAAGCTGCTACAAACATAGTTGAGTACATGTCCTTATTGTGTACTTGAGCCTCTTTCGGATATATGCCTAGGAGTGGAATAGCTGGATCTTGAAGAAGCAGTATTCCTAGTTGTCTGAGAAAGCGCCAGATTGATTTCCAGAGTGGTTGTAGAGTTTACATTCCCATCAGCAGTGGAGAAGGGTTCCCCTTTCTCCACAACCTCTCCAGCATGTGTTATCACTTGAGTTTTTATCTTAGCCATTCTGACAGGTGGAAGGGGAAATCTCAGGGTGGTTTTGATTTGTATTTCCCTGGTGACTAATGACATTGAGCATTTCTTTAAGTGTTTCTCTGCCATTCTATATTCCTCTATCAAGAATTCTCTGTTTAGTTCTGCTTCCCATTTTTTAATTGGATTACTTGATTTGTTGCTTTTTAACTTCTTGACTTCTTTATATAAACTGGATATTAGCCCTCTGTCAGATAAAACGTTGATGAAGATTCTTTCCCAATCTGTAGGCAGTCATTTTGTTTTGATGGCAGTGTCTTTTGCTTTACAGAAGCTTTTCGGTTTCATGAGGTCCCACTTATTGATTGATGCTCTTAGAGCCTGTGCTGTTGGTGTTCTGTTCAGGAAGCTGTCTCCTGTGCCAATGAGTTCAAGGCTCTTCTCCACTTTTTCTTCTAGCTGATTTAATGTGTCTGGTTTTATGTTGATGCCTTTGATTCACTTGGATTTTAGTTTGTGCAGGGTGATAAGTGCAGATCTATTTGCATTTTTTACATGTAGATATCCAGTTAGACCAGCACCATTTGTTGATGATGCTATCTTTTTTTCTTTGTATGGTTTTGGCATCTTTGTCAAAACTCAGGTGTCCATAAATGTGTGGATTTATTTCTGGGTCTTCTATTCAGTTACATTGATCCACCATTCTGTTTCTATGCCAGTACCATACAGTTTTTATTACTGTTGCTTTATAGTACAGCTTGAGATCAGGGATTTAGATACCTCCAGAAGATCTTTTATTGTAGAGGATTGTTTTAGCAATTCCAGGTTTCTTGTTATTCCATATGAAGTTGAGAATTTTTCTTTCAAGGTCTGTAAAGAACTGTGTTGGTAATTTGATGGGAATTGCATCGAATCTGTAGATTGCTTTTGGTAAGAGGGCCATTTTTACTATGTAAATCCTGCCAAGCCATGAGCATAGGAGATCTTTCCATCTTCTGATATTTTCTTCTAATTCTTTCTTCAAAGACTGGAATTATTTTTCATACAAGTCTTTGACTTTCTTGGTTAGGGTCACGCCAAGGTACTTTATGTCTTTTGTGGCTATTGTGAAGGGTGTTGTTTCCCTAATTTCATTCTCATTCCTTTTGGCTTTTGTACACAGGAGGGCAACTGATTTTTTTTGAGTTAATTTTGTATCCAGCCACTTTACTGAAGGTGTTTATCAGTTGCAGGAGTTCCCTGGTAGAATTTTTGGGATTACTCAGGTCTACTATCATATCATCTGCAAATAGTCATACTTTGACTTCTTCCTTTCTGATTTTATCCCCTTGATCTCTTTTAATTGTATTATTGCTCTAGCAAGAACTTCCAAAACTATATTGAAGAGATATGGAGACAGTGGGCAGCTTTGCCTTGTCCCTGATTTCAGTGGGATTGCTTTAAGTTTCTCTCCATTTAGTTTCATGTTGGCTATAGGCTTGCTATATATTGCCATTACTATGTTTAGGTATGTGCCTTGTATCCCTGATCTCTCCAATACTTTAAATATGAATGGATGTTGGATTTTGTTAAATGCTTTTTCGGCATTTAAGGAGATTATCATGTGTTTTTTTTTTCTTTCAGTTTGTTAATATGGTGGATCACACTGATGGATTTCCATATATTGAGCCACCCCTGCATACCTGGGATGAAGCCTACTTAGTCGTAGTAGATGATATCTTTGATGTGTTCTTGTATTTGGTTTTCAAGTATTTTGTTGAGTAGCTTTACATCAATGTTCATAAAGGAGATTGGCCTGAAATTCTCTTTCTTTGTTGGGTCTTTGTGAGGTTTAGGTACCAAGGTGACTGTGGCTTCATAGAATGAGTTTGGTAATGTTCCTTCTGTTTCTATTTTGTAGAATAGTTAGAAAAGAACTGGAGTTAATAAAATACTATTAATTTTTTTCATAATTTTTCTACTCTAATTTTTAGCAAACATATTTATTTATTATTTATTAATTTACTTTATTTCACAACCCTGTAGGATATTTCTCTCTTTCCTTTCCTCCCAGGCCCTCATTGTCACCTTCCTTCTTCCCTTTCTTCTCAGAGAAGGGGAGACCTCCCATGAGTATTAACCTGCCTTGGCATATCAAGTAGGATTGGGCCTATCTTCTTTTTTTTTCTATTTTTTTAATTTAAATTTTTATATTAATTACAGTTTATTTGCTTTGTATCCCAGATGTAGTCCCTTCCTTTATTCCCTCCCAATTCCAGCCCCTCTTATCTCTTCCCATGCCCCTCTCCCAATCCACTGATAGAAGAGGTCTTCTCTCTGGATGGCCCTAGCCAATCAGGTCTCATCAGGACTGGCTGCATTGTCTTCCTCTGTGGCTTGGTAAGGCTACTCCCCTCTCAGGAGAAGGTGATCAAAGAGCCAGCCACTGAGTTCATGTCAAGAGATAGTCCCTGTTCCCCTTACGAGGGAATCCCTGAAGACTGAGCTGCTATGAGCTACATCTGTGCAGGAGTTCTAGGTTATCTCCATGCATGTTCCATAGCTGGAGTATCAGCCTAAGAAAAGACCCCTAGGCTCAGATTAGAAGGCCTCTGAAGGACTCTACCCAGCAGCATATCAAAGCAGATATTGAGCTCATAACCAAACTTTGGGCAGAGTGCAGGGAATCTTACGAAAGAAGGGGGATATAGAAAAACCTGGAGAGGACAGGATCTCCACAAGGAGAGCAACAGAGCCCATCTTCTTCTATTGATGTTAGACAAGGAAGTCCATAAGGGGAAAGGAATACAAAGGCAGGCAACACAATCAAGCAGCCCATCCTCCTGCAGCTAGTGGTCCCACATGAGGACCAGGCTCTTACATAGGTGGACCTAGAACCATTCCATAGATGCTGTCTGGTAGGTGTTCAGACACTGTGAACTGTTATGGGTTCTGGCTAGTTAATCTTATAGGTTTTCTTGTGGTGTCCTTGACCTCTCTGGCTCTTGTAATTCTTTTTCTACCTCTTCCATAAGATTCCCTGATCAAGACCCGGTGCTCAGATGTAGCCCATTGGCAGCTCAGTCTCCATGAAGGCTCTTTAGTAAGGGGAGCAGGGGCAGACTCCGTCATGAAATCAGTTGTCTGTTCTTTGATTACCTCTCTCTGGCAAGGTGTCCTTACTAGGCCATAGAGAAAAAGGATCAAGACAGTCCTGATGAGACCTGATAGGCTAGGGCCAGAGAGTAGGGGAGGAAGACCTCCCCAATCAGTGGACTAGGGGAGGGGTACAGGAGAAAAGAGGAAGGGAGGGTGAGACTGTGAGGATATGAGGGAGGGGGCTACAACTGGGATACAAAGTGAATAAATTATAAATAATAATAATAATAAATAATCCAAATGATAATAAGAAAAAAGATTCCCTGAGCTCTGCCTAATGTTTGGCTGTGGGTCTTTGCATATGTTTTCATCAGCTTCTGTGTAAAGTCACTCAAATGACTGTTATCCTCTTGTCTGCAAGAATAGTAGAATATTACTACTAGTGTTAGTGGTGAGCTACCTCTCATGGCATGCTACTCCGTTGGGAAAGTCATTGATTGGCTGTGTCAAAGATTTTGTATTGGGGTTGGTGTCCTCCTCCCTCCACTAGAAGTCCCTCTTGGCTACCAGAGGTGGTCACTTCAGGCTCCACAACCCCGTTGCTAGGAGTCTCAGATAGTGTTACAATAGGCACTGGGGAGCCTTCGCCATATCATAGGTGCCCCCTGAAGAGGTCAGTTCTCTCCTCCAGCCCTTCCCCACTTTCTGTTCTCCCCTCCAAGCTCTTCCCCACTTTCCCCATACCTGATTCCCTTGTTCCCTTCCCCAACTTCTCTCTCACCAAGTTTCCTCCCTTCATCTATTTCAGATGTCTATTTTATTTCCTCTTCTGAGTGAGATTTAAACCTCCTCCTTTGGGCCATCCTTATTACTTAGCTTCTTTCGGTATGTGGCTTGTAGGATGGTTATTCTATACTTTATGGATAATATCCACTAATAAGTGAGTACATATAATGTGTGTCTTTCTGGATATGGATTATCTCACTCAGTATAATCTTTTCTAGTTCTATCCAATTGCCTGAAAATTTCATGATCTCACTGTTTTTATTAACTCGGTAGTAGTCCATTGTATATATGTACCACATTGTCTTTATCCATTCTTCAGTTGAGAGACATGTAGGTTGTTTCCAGTGTGGCTATTACAAATAAAGCTGCTATGAACATAGTTGAACATATATCCTTGTTCATATGCTCATATGGTGGAGCATCCTTTGGGTATACGCCAGGAGTGGAATAGCTGGGTCAAGAGGTAGAGCTAGCTATTCCTGATTTTTTGAGAAAGCACCAGATTGATTTCTGGTTGTACAAGTTTACATTCCTCCCAGAAATGGAGGAGGGATCCCCTTTCTCCACAACCTTGCCAGCATGTGCTCTCACTTGAATTTTTGATCTTAGCCATTCTGATGGGTATAAGATGAAATCTCAGAGTCATTTTGATTTGCATGTCCCTGATGACTAAGGACATTGAGCATTTCTTTAAGTGCTTCTCAGCCATTAGAGATTTCTCTATTGAGAATTTCCTGTTTAGCTCTGTAACACATTTTAAAGTTGGTTTATATATATATATATATACATACACATATATTACATTATATGCACATTATATATACATATTTTGGATAGGGTTGGAAAAAGATTTTTTTCCCTGTCTATAGGCTGCCATTTTATCTTATTGACATTGTCTTTTGTCTTATGGAAACTTTTCAGTTTTGTGAGGTGAGGTCCCATTTATTTATTATTGATATTTCTGCATGAGCTGTTGATGTTTTTTCAGGAAGTTGTCTCATGTACAAATAGGTTCAAGGTTATTTTCCATGTTCTCTCCTATTATATTTAGTGTATCCAGTTTTATGTTGATGTCTTTGATTCACTTGGATATGACTTTTGTGCAGAGTGATAAATGTGGATCTATTTGCATTCTTCTACATGTAGACATCCAGTTAGACCAGCAATATTTGTTGAAGATGCTTTCTTTCCATTGTCTGGTTTTGGCCTCTTTGTTGAAAATCAACTGTCTGTAGGTGTTTTTTTTTTTTTAAATTCAATTCCACTGATAAACTTTTCCGTTTTTATGCTATTACTAAGTAGTTTTTATTACTATTGCTCTGTGGCACAGCTTGAAATCAGGGATGATGATTTCTTCAGAAGTTCTTTTATTGTACAGGATTGTTTTAGCTATCGTAGGTTTTCTGTTTTTCCATATGATGGTGAGGATTGCTCTTTCAAAGTTTGTAAAGAATTGTGTTGGAATTTTGATGGGAATGGCATTGAATCTGTAGATTGTTTTTGGTAAGATGGCCATTTTACCTATGTTAATCCTACCAATTCATGAGCATGGGATATACTTCCATCTTCTAATATCTTCTTCAGTTTCTTTCTTCAAAGGCTTGAAATTCTTGTCATAGAGATCTTTCGCAAGTTGGTTAGAGTTACACAGATATTTTATATTACTTCTGGCTATTGTGAAGGTTGCTATTTCCTTAACTTCTTAGCCCATTTATCATTTGTATAAAGAAGAGTTACTGAGTCTGAGTTTTTTCAATTGATTTTGTATCCAGCCACTTTGCTGAAGGTGTTTATCAGCCGCAGTAGTTCTCTGATAGAATTTTGGAGGTCACCAATGTATACTGTCATATTATTTGCACAATTCTTTGACTTCTTTTCTGTTTTGTATTGCCTTTATCTCCATTAGTTGTCTTATTGGCATAGCTAGAACTTCAAGTACTATGTCGAATAGATATAGAGAGAGTGGACAGCCCTGTCTTGTCCTTTATTTTAGTGGAATTGTTTTAAGTTACTCTCTATTTAATTGGATGATGGTTGTTGGCTTGCTGTATATTGCCATTATTTTGTTTAAATATCCCTGATCTCTCCAAGATTTTTAAGATGAAGAGGTGTTGGATTTTGTCAAAGATTTTTTTCGTTACCTAATAAGATGATCATGTGGGTTTTTTCTTTCAATTTGTTCATATGGTGGGTTACTTTGATAGATTTTTATATGTTGAACCACCCTTGTATCCCTGGGATGAAACATTCTTGATGAGATTTTTAATGTGTTCTTGAATCCAGTTTTTAAGTATTTTATTAAGAATGTTTGCAACAATGTTCCTAATGTTGATTAGTCTGAAATACACTTTTATGGTTCAGTCTTTGTGTGGTTTAGGTATCAGAGTGACTGTGACCTCATAGAATGAGTATGGTAGTGCTCTTTCTGTTTCTATTTTGTGGAATAGTTTGAGAAATGTTAATGTTAGCTCTTATTTGAAAGTCGTGTAGAATTCTGCACTAAAACCATCTGTCCCAGGGTGTTTTGTTTTTTGTTTTTATCTTTTTAATTGGGAGACTTTTAATAACTGCTTCTATTTCTTTAGGGGATATATGTCTATTTAATTTGTTTACCTTATCTTGATTTAACTTTGTTATGTGCTTTCTATCTGGAAAATCATCCATATTGTTTAGATCTTTTTTTCAACTTTGAGGAGTCCAGTCTTTTGAAGTAAGACCTAATAATTCTTTGGATTTCCTCAGTGTCTGTTGTTATGTCTCCCTTTCCATTTTTCATTTTGTTAATTTGGATACTGTCTCCCTCCCTTTTAGTTAGTTTGGTTAAAGGGTTTGTTGTTGTTGTTGTTGTTTATCATACTGATTATCTTAAAGAACCAGCTCTTGATTTCGTTGATGCTTTGTCTGATTCACTTTGTTTCTAATTTATTGATTCAGTCCTGTGTTTGATTACTTCCTGCCATCTATTCCTCTTATGTGTTTGTTTCTTTTTGTTCTAGAGTTTTCAGGTGTGCTTTTAAAATTGCTAGTTTTGAGAACTCTCTAATTTCTTTATGAAAGCATTTGCTGTTATGACCTTTCCTCTTTCATTGTGTCCCATAATTTTGGGTATGTTGTACATTCATTTTCATTGAATTCTAAAAAGTCTTTAATTTTCTTTATTTCTTCCCTGACCAATTGGTCATTGAATAGAGGTTGGTCAGTTTTCATGAATTTGTAGGTTTTCTGCTGTTTTTCTTGTTGTTAAAGTCCAGTTTTAATCCATGATGGTCTGATAAGAATCAGGGGCTTATCCTAATTTTCTTTTATCTGTTGACACTTGCTTTGTGTTTGAGTATATGGTCAATTTTGGAGGTCCTGAGAAGACGGTATATTGTTCTGTGTTTGAGTGAAATGTTTTGCAAATATCTGTCAGGTCCAATTGTTTCTCTGTTCAGTTTCTGTCTGGATGACCTGTCCATTGGGGAGAGTGGTATGTTGAAATCTCCTATTATTAAGATCTTTGTGGTGTGTGTGTGTGAGAGAGAGAGATTTAAGCTTTAGCATTGTTTCTTTTTTCAAATGTGGGTGCCCTCAAATTTGGGGCATAGATATTCAAAACTGACATTTTATCATGGTAGATTTTTTTTCTTTGATATGTATGCACTGTCTTTCCAAATCTCCTTTGATTGATTTTTGGTTGAAAGTCTATCTTGTTATGTATTAGAATGGTAATTCGAGTTTGTTTCTTCAGTCCTTTTGCTCCGAAAACCTTTTTCCAGCCCTTTACTCTGATCTGATATCTATCTTTGTTGCTCAGCTGTGTTTTTTGTATGCAAAAGAATGTTGAACCATGTTTTCACATCCATTCCGTTATCTTGTGTCTTTTTATTAAGGAATTGAGTCCATTGATGTTGAAAGATATTAAGGACCAATAACTGTTAATTTCTGTTATTTTGACGTTGTTTTTGGTTATGTGTGTGTGTGTGTGTTTGTCTGTTTTATGTTTTGCTAGTGTGAAGCTATTTTCCGTGTTTTCTTGGGCATAGTTAACCTCCCTGTGTTGGAATTTTCCTTCTATTATCCTTTGTAGGACTAGATTTTTGAAAATGTATTGTTTAAATTTTTTTGTCATGGAATCTCTTGTTTTCTCTATCTATGTTGATTGAACGTTTTGCTGGATATCTGTAATGGGTGTATATATGTTCATATATACTTATATATAACTATGGCACACACACACACACACACACACACACACACAGAGAGAGAGAGAGAGAGAGAGAGAGCCTATATTCTGATATAGCTGCTTTTCTCTGCCAGGCAGATTCTGTGCTCGTTACAGTGTGTCCAATGATCTGGTTCAAGGTCTCTGGCTTCTGCTACACTATCCGATATAGGGAGCCCATGCCTGACACTGCCTGGAGTGTGGGGAATCAGAGGCTCTTTGATCACCTCACCCTGATGGGGGACCAGCCTTACTAGGCCACAGAGGAAGACAATGCAACCACTCCTGATGATAGCTGATAGACTAGGAGCAAAAGGAAGGAAAGGAAGACCTTCCCTATCAGTGGACTTGGGGAGGGGCATATGTGGGGAACTAGGAGGGAAGGTAGTATTGGGAGGGAAGAAGGGAGGGGTTTATGGGGGGATTCAAAGTGAATAAAGTAAAATTAATAAAAATTTAAAAAATAAAATAAAAAAAGAAGTTAAACACCAACCAAAAAACTGGGGTACAGAGCTAAACCAAGAATTATCAACAGAGGAATCTCAAATGGCTGAGAAACACTTAAGGAAATGCTCGATGTTTTTAGTCATCAGTGTAATGCAAAAATGACTCTGAGATTCCAGTTTACTCCAGTCAGAATGGTTAAGATCAAGCAACAGCACATGCTGGTGAGGATGTAGAGAAAGAGGAACACTCCTCCATTTCTGGTATGAGTATGAACTTGTAAAAACACTTTAAAATCAATCTGGCCCTTTCTCAGAAAACCAGGGATAGCTCTTCCTCAAGACCCAGGTATACCACTCCTGGGCATATTCCCATGCTCTACCATTCATCAAGGACATTTGCTCAACTATGTTCATAGCAACGTTATTTGTAATAGTTAGAATCTTGAAACAACCTAGATATCCCTCACTGAAGAATGGATAAAGAAAGAAACTGGTATATTTATACAATAGAATACTACCCAGCTATTAAAAACAAGAAAAATCATGGAATTTGTAAGTAAATTAGTGGAAATAGAAAAGATCATCCTGAATGAGGTAAGTGAGACCCAGAAAAACACACATGGTATGTACTCATTTAAAAATATTGTTTTTGATTTACAGATTATCCCAGTATGTCTTGTAAGTCTGAGTCAAAATGAAAACTTGACAAATTGTAATTTCTATGAAATTTTCTGAAAAAATCTTATTCTAAAATATGAAATTTAAATTATCTATAATTGTAAAAGGGAAGGCTAAAATTATTGCTTAAACATAGGCATATATTTTACATATAGGATATATATTTTAATTTTACACCTGTGTTTTACTATATAAATACATAACTATTGTTGAATAGTTATGACGGTCAAGAACTAGAACCACACATTTCACCTGTTACATCTTTACCATCTGATATATAAATTTGAGACTAAAATAAATGTTTTATATTACAAAGTTTTCTTAGCAACCATTTCCATATACTAGACCTAATGTACTCAATAGTATCTGAGTCACAAATGAAAACATGTAGAAAAGCAAACAAACACTATGCACTTGTCAGGAATGTGAGGTTATTATACATGTTTTTACTGCATCAATATTCTCTTTAACATGAAAATTACTGTGTTATTGGGTTTCTCTGTGTAGTGTTGACTGTCTTGGACTCGCTTTGCAGAGCAGGGCGGCCTCAGACTCAGAGAGATCTACCAGCCTCTGCCTCCCTGTGTGCTGGAATTACAGGTGTGAACCACTGCACCCAGCTGTGTTTATTTTTTATTCTAAAGCACCTGATCTTCCAAGGATTATAAAGATTATAAAGAATTGCCATAGCTCATGTAGGTGATGTGCTACTTGGACCAAAAGCTTATTTTCAAGATGAAAGCAAAGAAATAAAAGTAGCTGAATTTAGGAACTAGATTTATACTACAGTCTGACAAGGCCAAATATTTTTGCTCTCAGTACTTTAATGTTTATAAGAACTAAGCAACTTGGTCACTGCAGTACAAAAGCAGGTTTAGGGAGTATGCAAATGAGTGGGTGTGGCTATGTGCCAGTAAAAATTTAAAGATGTTCAGGATAGCTCTGGCTATAGCTGTGGTCTTCCACTCTGTGTCTTGGTTGTGCTATCACTAAAGGTGGATCTCACATGGGAGAGGCACAGTATCATTTCATATATTTGTTATGGGTGTGGTTTCTATTCAGTGATGAGTGGCCACACGAAAGAAGCCCCACTATCTACTATGACGGAAGGTTGGCTAGTAGGATTCGTAAATAGTTTGTATTTCATTCAAGGCCGATCAAAGTTCCGTAGAAGGCATCCAGAAAAAAAAAAGCATCTGGTTTTAGGACTTAAATATCACTTAAAGCAGTTTGAAAAATTAATAACGTACTGAAAGAGTGGGAGATGAGTTTAATTCTTCTGGGGAAAACAGGACATGCTTAAGTGAGCAGATGGTACTTGATCTGGATCATGAAAGATGAATTGCATTTGGCAAAACATTGCGTCAATAAAATGTGTTTCAGATAGGAGGAAAATATGTGCACAACTAAAGATGCAAACAGGTCCAGAACATGTTGAAGTTGATTTTTAAAATCTCAAATTGAATAGAACTTGCATGAGGCATGTGAGTGGAAATAAGACTTAGAAACTAAGTTTGATTCTTACACAAATGGGGAGCTGAACTATAAGAAATCATCATGGAACCAGCAAAGACTTTGAGTGATAGAGGTGAGCTTTTATTATTAGCTAGAAAAGAAGATTGGGAGAATAAGTAATGACATGAAATATATGTAACTGACCCCGGTTTTACAGTCATTGCAATGAGTAGTGATGAGAAGGAGAGAAGTGTGGGAGTAGAAAAGGAAAGAGGAGAGCTGGTCTGAGAAGTTAACTGTGCACTAAAACTGCTGATTGATTTTATTTTTATATTGATATTTAGGTTACAGGAGGGATAATCCTGATGACTACTAGAAAATGCAAAAATAACAGTCCTTTGTGTTGGAAAAGAAAGTAGAGAAATAAAATGACCACATTTAAAGACACACTTTTGAGCTTCGGTTGGGACATCTAGGGCCAATATCTAGTAAGATATGGGAAATAGATACAGAAATATTTGAGAATCAATACCAATAAGTAGTAACCGGTGCCTTGCAAAAAGATGAGAACACCCAGGAAAAAACCTTGAAGATCAGAAAAACAACAAAGAATGGCAGTGTAATTCTCCCTAGCCAATGAGGTAGACTGAGAGAGATGAAAGAAGTAGAAGCTTTCTAACCCTGAGACTATCTCTGGAATGTCATCATATTTCCTCAGTTATCTTACAAGAGGGTAGCCAGGCATCATTGCAGCAGAGTTACCTTCACACTGCCAGATATCTTAAGCACAACTGAGTAGATATTCTATAACTGCAGTCTTTATAAAAAAGGAGGAAGAATTCTTGGAAAGGGCAATTTTAAATATACTGATTCTTTAAAACACAGGATCATGAAAAAAATTAATTAATGCAGTAGATATCACACAAACACTCACACACACACAGAGAGACAGAAATAGAGATACAGATAGAAACAGAGAGACAGAGACAAAGAAAAAGAAAGAAAGTAAAAGCCATGAAAGTAGGATGAAAGACATTTTGGAGAGAATAAGAGGTTTGGTGGGAGTGAGAGGATACTTTTGGGTGAATATTATCAAAGTATATTGTGTATGTGCATGAAAATGTGAGGAATAGATAAAATTATTTTGGTAATAATATGTGTCATATGTTAAGGCTAATTATAAAGTCAAAGCCCTAGAGTTGTGTTTATTGTTTCTCAAAATATGAACCCACTTGTTAACTCATTTACTTTTTACTCATTTACTGCATTTACTCATTAACTACATTTACCTTTTAAAAAGTCGCTCAGTATCCCTTTACCTAAGTGACAACAGATCAGTTTTTCTTGTCTTAATTTAGCCAATTATGACTGTCTTTATTCCCACAGATGTTCATAAACCACAGTAAATATCTGTAACCACAAGAGCATTTCTGTCAGCCACTAAAAATTGCTGCCCATGCGTCTGTGGTTTCAGGAAATTTGAGCAATCACATTTTCTTCCTTAATTCATTGAAAACACAAGTGAGTACTATACTATAGGTGTACTGAGTAGGTGGCACATGATGTGAATAGTGAAGGTGGTGAGCCTTTTCATATGACACCTAAAGAAAACAAAAGCAAATCAAATTTGAAGTTTTGAAGATTGATTTCTTATAAAAAGATAATCATTTCAGAATCTTGACTATAAATTGCAAGTAATCTATGCCCTTACATATGTTGAATTAAATTCTCCAGTTTTCTTATGAGATGTGAATAGGATTTACATCTGCTGTAGGGGCAAATATCTGACTCTTGGAATGTGCTGAAGTTGTTCTTCCTTTTAAATATAGTTACTATTTAGTGTGTCACTTCATCCTGAGGGCTGTATTTGTCATGTTCTATTGTTTTCCTGTGTTTCCTTTTTAATCAGCACACATACATACATGCATACATACATACATATGTATATCTATATACACTTATATTTTCCTGTGGTGATTTCAATAGTCACCATAGACTCATAGGGAATGGCATTATTGGAGGTGTGGTCCTGTTGGAGGAAGTGTGTCACTGTGGATTGGCTTTGAGATCTCAGGGGCTCAAGTAGGCCCAGTGTCGCACTCTCTTCCTGCTATCTCCCTGCCCAGATGTAGAACCCTAAGCTACCTCTCCAGCACCATGTTTGCCTGCTTGCCACCATGCTTCCGACTATTATGACAATGGTCTAAACCACTGAACTGTAAGCCAGTCCCAATTAAATGATTTCTTTTATAAAAGTTGCCATGGTCATGGTGTCTCTTCACAGAAATAGAAACCCTAAGACACACATTGGTACCAGGGACTAGGGTATTGCTGTGATAAGCCGGACCATGTTCTTATTTGGAGGAATGTGTACTTGGGACTTTGGATTAGGAAAACAGTTGAACAATTTAAGTGGGGCTTAATGGAACATACTAGTAAAAGTAATAGTGCTGAGGGTGATTTGAACTGTAGGGGTTCAGTTCAAGAGGTTTCAGAGAAGAATTTTAATATGTGGCCTAGACACATTTCTTGTGTATGTGTGTGTGTTGTGTTTGTTTTGTTTTGTTTTTTGCAAAAAATGTGGTTGCTTTCTGGTCTTTTCCAAAAAAAAAAAAATCTGACTAAAGCTAAATTGAAGAGTCATATACTAACAGCTTTAGCAGAGGATATTTGTTTTTTTTTTATATTTGTTTGTTGTTGTTATTGTTGTTGTTGTTGTTGTTTTGAGTGACATATTGGCTACAATCAAGATATCAAATGACAACAAACACAATAAGGATATGGGAGGAAGAACCTGTATTCATAGGTGATGGCTTATGAGAATATAAACATATACTTGTGTTGGGAATTAGTGTGTCAGTTTCTCAAAACCAAAAATCTAGCTACCATACAATTGGGCTGGTCTACTCTTGGCCGTATACCTACAGAACTCCAAGTCAACACATCAGGCATATCCTTGTTATGCCTTATTTGTTATTGTTGTTTGCTGTTTGCTGTATTGTTCCTAAAAGTCAAGAAATGGAAGTGGCCTAGATGTCCATTAGTAGGTGAACAGATAGAAAATATATGGTGCACGTGCACACTGGAATTTTATACATCTGTAAAAAAAAAAAGGTGAGACTATGACATCTATAGGAAGTAGTTATATAGTTGAAATAAGAGCTAACTTCACAAGTCACAATAATAATTGGTGTTTCTTTTCATCCCTTTTAGTAGTACATTTGTCCAGTACCATAAAACTTCAGCTGAGAAATCCATTGCTCCTTTCTTAGCACACCTTTAAGTTTGATTTTTCTTTATTTATTATCAGCATATTTTTCTATGACTTTAAATTTTCACAATTTGATAACAACATGCTTTGACATAATCTTGTTAAATGGAATATACTTGAAACATTAACCTTCCTGTACATAGGTATCTATGTTTTTCTAAATATTTAGATAGTCATTTGCTATTATTTATTTAAATAAAAATTTCAGCACTTTATCTGCGTCTTTAAATTCCTATTAATTTAAGTTTTTCTCTTTGGACTCTGTCATTCAACTATTGTGAACATTTTGTTTCTCCAATATAACCCATTCTACCCCATCCCTCAATTGCATGTTTTCCAATCAACTGTTTTTAAGGTCACAAATTCCTCATGTTCCTTAGTTGTTTATGGATCTACACTATTGAATTTTTAAGTTCATTGATGGTATTTTGCAGTTCCAATGTCTCTTAAAATTTTGGGCTCCTCAATATTTTATAGGTTTCATCATTTTCTTTATCTTCTTGATGTTTGTTGAGAATCCTGAAAACACTCATTTTGAATAATTTGGCAGACAGTTCATATAGTTCCATTTCTTTAGAGTCTGATTGTTGATGACGCTAGTCTTCTCCCAGGAGTCAACTTCACTTTTTGGTTTTCATATCTGTTGCTTTGCATTGATGCCTGTGCATTTGATAACTCAGTCATCTCTCCTAGACTCTATGGACAAGTCTCATTGAAAACAGAAATTCCCGTTGATGATCTGTATATATAAGGGTAGGATATTTACTCAGTAGCTCTGGCACCAGACCATGGTCTTTGCGCAACTGACATTAGTGTTGAATTCCCAATGATTCTCAGCAGCTGACACTGGATGAACAAAGAGTGAGCCCATGTTAGTGTCTTTGGTGGTAATGACTGATATCTTCTTGGTCACTTTTACTTACAGTGTAGAAATAGTGGCCTTTGCAGTGTTATTTTATAGTACTTTTAGAGCTGTTTCTCCTTAAAACAAACAAAAATAAAACAACAACAACAACAAAAACAGTGTACTGAAGTTTGGGATGAGTTTCTGATATTCCTGTGAATTTATTTACTAGGAAAGGGATTATAACAAAGTCGCACATACTTGAGAGGGTCACATTGCAGGATATTAGAATCTGGAGATTATGAGGTGTCAACCAAACATTTACTTTTTCGTACTGTGAGATAGAATCTTTTCTTTGCCTATCACCTATATCCTGCTACTTTGTTGGCTTAAGGATTCCTTTATGTGGAGATGTCTCTTTCATGTTCAAAATGTAGTCTGTACATATCATCTCTCTCTCTCTCTCTCTCTCTCTCTCTCTATATATATATATATATATATATATATATATATATATATATTCTATAGGACACTAGGCATATTAAATCAGTGGAACCTGCTGTCTCCAAACACAGGTGATTTCAGTTTAATTTATCTAATTATATCTTCATTGTTCTCATTTCTAAATAAGATCATATTCAATGTTATAAAAATTAGAAATTCAATGTATAAATTTTAAGGAATCATAAAGAAGACTATGTTAGTCAGGCAAATCAACAATGTATCCTTAATGATGACCAAGCTTTTGTTTAGTTATTTGTGTCTTTGTCACCAGATTATTCATTTATTTTTGGCTTAAAGCTGAACACACTAAGAGTAGACTCATACAAAATAGAATTTTGGGTCTCATAGCAATACAAAGACCCAGAGATAATGAGTTTAGACTACAGACTCAGACTTGGGACGATGATTTGTAAAATCAATAAGGAGTTGGATTTTAAGATTCATTTAGGTAGAGTACATTTATTGATTAATTAAAATCAAGAACATGGATATAATCAATAGGATATTTAATCATGCAAGACAAAGTGTGTGCCCTTCATTAAAAATTTTTTATGACAAAATCCAACACCCATTCATGCTTAAAGACTTGGAGAGATCAGGGTTTCAAGGCATATAGCTAAACATAGTAAAAGCAATATACAGCAAGCCTATAGCCAACATCAAACTAAATGGAGAGAAACTTAAAGCAATCCCACTGAAATCACGGACAAGGCAAGGCTGCCCACTCTCTTCATATTTCTTCAACATAGTACTTGAAGTCCTAGCTAGATCAATAAGACAACTAAAGGACATCGCACGGATACAAATCAGAAGGGAAGACAGCAAAGTATAAATATTTGCAGATGATATGATAGTATACCTCAGTGATCCCAAAAATTCAACCAGAGAACTCCTTCGGCTAGAAACACCTTCAGCAAAATGCTGGATACAAAATTCACTAAAAAAAATTCAATAGCCTTCTTGTATACAAAAGAACAAAAGGGCTGAGAAAGAAATTAGAGAAACAACACCCTTCACAATAGCCACAAATAACATAAAGTACCTTGGGGTAACTCTAACCAAGCAAGTGAAAGACTCATTTGAAAAAAAAAAACTCAATTCTCTGAAGAAAGAAATTGAAGAAGATATCACAAGGTAGAAAGATCTCCCATGCTCATGGACAGATAGGATAAACAGTGAAAATGACCATACTGCCAAAAGCAATCTACAGATTCAATGCAATTCCCATCAAAATACCAACACAATTCTTTACCGACAATGAAAGAACAATTCTCAACTTCTAATGGAAAAACAAAAAACCCAGGTCCTGTAAAACAACAAATCATCTGGAGGTATCTCTATCCCTGATCGCAAGCTGTACTACAGAGCAATAGTAATAAAAACTGCATGGTACTGGCATAGAAACAGAATAGTGGATCGATGGAATCAATTACAAGACCAGAAATAAACCCACATACCTGCAGATACTTGATTTTTGACAAAGAAGCCAAAACCATACAATGGCAAAAAAGACGGCATCTTCAACAAATGGTGCTGGTCTAACTGGATGTCCACATGTAGAAAAATGCAAATAGATCCATATTTATCACCATGCACAAAACTGAAGTCCAGGTGGATCAAAGACCTCAACATAAAACCAGACATACTAACTCTTTTAGAAGAGAAAGTGGGGAAGAGCCTTGAACTCATTGGCACAGCAAACAATTCCCTCAAAAGAACACCAACAGCACAGGCTCTAAGATCAACAATCAATAAATGGGACCTCATAAAACTGAAAAATTTCTGTAAAGGACAATGTCATCAGAACAAAAGGACAGCCTACAGCCTGGTAAAGGATCTTCACCAACCCTGTATCTGACAGAGGGTTAATATCCAGAGCAAGTACTCAAGAAGTTATCAGGCAACAAATCAAGTAATACAATTAAAAATGGGGTACAGAGCTAAACAGAGAATTCCCTGTAGAGTTATATTGAATGGCAGAGAAACACTTAAAGAAATGCTCAATGTCCTTAGTCATGAGGCAAGTTCAAATCAAAACAACCCTGAGATTTCACCTTACACCTATCAGAGTGGCTTAGATTAAAAACTCAAGTGACAATACATGTTGGAGAGGATGTGGAGAAAGGAGAGCTCTCCTTCATTGTTGCTAGGAATGTAAACTTGTACTGCCACTTTGGAAATCAATCTGGCACTTTCTCAGACAATTAAGAATAGTGCTCCCTCAAGATCCAGTTATACCACTTCTAGGCATATATCCAAATTATGCTCAAGTACCCCAAAAGAATATTTGCTCAACCATGTTCATAGTAGCAAGAACCTGGAAACAACCCAGATGTTCCTCAGCAGAGTAATGGATAAAGAAATTGTGGTACATTTACACAATGGAATAAATTAAACACAAGGAAATCATGAAATTGCAGGCAAATGGGGAGATCTAGAAAAGATCATGCTCAGTGAGATATCCAGAAGTACAAAGGCACAGATGGTATATACTCACTTATAGGTGGATATTAGACCTATAATATAGGATAAACATACTAAAATCTGTACACCTAAAGAAGTTAAACAAGAAGGAGTATCCTGGGTAAGATGATCAATGCTCACTCAGAAAGGCAATTGGGATGGAAAACAGAAGAAGGAGAAAGCAGGACATGAAAGACTCTGCCTAGCAGTGTATCAGAGCAGATGCTGAGACTCATAGCTAAACTTTGGGTAGAGTGCAGGGTATCTTATGTAAGAAGGGGGAGATGGAAAGACCTGGAAGGGACAGGAGCTCCACAAGGAGAGCAACAGAACCTTAAAATATGGTCATAGGGTCTCTTTTCTGAGACTGATACTTCAACCAACTACCATGCATGGAGATAACCTAGAACCCCTGTACAAATGTAGCTCATGGCAGCTCAGTCTTCAGGTGGGACCCCTAGTAAGGGGAACACGGAGTGGCTCTGCTGTGAACTCAGTGGCTGGCTCTTTGATCACCTTCCCCAGAGAGGGAAGCAGTCTTACCAGGACACAGTGGAAGACAATGCAGCCAGTCCTGATGAGACCTGATAGGCTATGGTCAGATGGAAGGGGAGGAGGCCCTCCCCTATTAGTGGACTTTGAGAGGGGCATGGGCGAATATGAGGGAGGGAGGGTGGTATTAGGAAGAAATGAGAGAAGGGGCTACAGCTGGGATACAAAGTGAGTAAACTGTAATTAATATAAAAAATAAAAATTAAAAAAATATATATTGCCTTAGGATTTACTAGTAAGAATAAAACTAATGGCTATACAAATTTATATTGATTATATTTTCCTTTTGAAATGTTTCTTTTTATAATTGAAACTGATTTTTTAAAGATTTATTTATTTTATGTATATGAGTGTTTTATCTGCATTTACATCTGCCAGAAGAAGGAATCAGTTCACATTATAGATGGTTGTGAGCGACCATGTGGTTGCTGGGAATTGAACTCATCACCTTTGGAAAAGCAGACAGTGCTCTTAACCACTGAGCCATTTCTCCAGCCCCTTAAAATATTTTCTCAGAAAATATTTTCAATTTTCACTTCTTATTTTAACTTTTGTTGCTCTGTCCTTGAAATTATGCTCCCATTACCAGGTAAAAGAAGGCAATATCAAAGAAAAAAACTGATGTTTAAGCAACTAATAAGATGAATTTAGAAAAAAGAAGAGGGAAATTCTGCTATCCTTATACAGCCAGCGATGCAAAGATTTAAAAATACATTTGCAAGCAAATGGTGGGATCTAGAAAAAAATCATCCTGAGTGAGGTATCCCAGAAGCAGAAAGACACACACAGTATACACTCATTTATAAGTGGATATTAGACATAAAATACAGGATAAACATACTAAAATCTGTATACCTAAAGAGGCTAGCTAAGCAAGAAGGAGGACCCTGGGTAAGATGATCAATCTTCACTCAGAAAGGCAAGCGAGACAGAATGGAAGAAGGAGAAAACAGGAAACAGGACAGGAGCCTACCACAGAAGGCCTCTGAAAGACTCTACCCTACAGTATATCAAAGCAGGTGCTGAGACTCATAACAAAACTCTGGGCAGAGTGCAGAGAATCTTATAAAGAAGGGGGAGATAGTAAAACATGGAGAGGACAGGAGCTCCACAAGGAGAGCAACAGAACAAAAATATCTGGGCACAGGGTTCTTTTCTGAGACTGATACTCCAATCAAGGATCATTCAGGGATGTAACCTTGAACCCCTGCTCAGATGTACTCCATGGCAGCTCCGTATCCAAGAGGGTTTCCTAGTAAGGGTAACAGGGACTGTCTCTGACATGAGACAGAGGCTGGCTCTTTGACCATCCCCTCCCTGAAGGGGGAGCAGCCTTGTCAGGCCACAGAGGAGGACAATGCAGCCAGTCCTGGTGAGACCTGATAAGCTAGGGTCAGCTAGAAGAGGAGGAGAACTTCCTCTATTAGTGGACTTAGAGAGGGGCATGAAAGGAGATGGGAGAGGGACTGTGGGATTGGGAGGGAATGAGGAAGGGGGCTACAGCTGGGATACAAAGTGAATAAACTCTAATTAATATAAAATAAAAATTAATTAAAATATTATAAGAATGGGGTGGAGCTTATAAAGCTCTACCTCTAGATGAGAAGTAGTTGATAATTGATGGCTGATGGGGGAAGAACAATAAGTTTCCTTTAGCTGTAGTCTTTAATAGGCTACTCTACTGGATGTCCCTATACCTATGTACATATAGGTAGTACTAATTACAGTAAATCTGTCTTTAAATGAGTACATGAGTTTGGGAGGAAAAGGTAGTGGTGGATATAGGAGGAGATGGTGGAAGAGGGATGGAATCAGAAGCATATGTGTATGCATAAAATTCTCATACAAAAAATTTAAGATGCTATTATCTCAGGATAATCTGAATTGTTTGCAAAGCATGTTTTTTTTCTGTCTTCTTTTTTATGGTTTATTTTGTTAAATTTTATTTTTTATATTAATTACAGTGTATTTACTTTGTATCCCAGCTGTAGTCTCCTCCCTCATTCCCTCCCAATACTACCCTCCCTTCCTCATCTCCTCCCTGCCCCTCTCTAAGTCCACTGATATTGGAGGTCCTCCTCCCCTTCCATCTGACCTTAGCTTACCTGGGTCTCTTCAGGACTGGCTGCAATGTCCTCCTCTATAGCCTAGCAAGGCTGCTCCTCCCCTGGGTGGTGTGGGGGGAGTCAAAGAGCCAGCCACTCTGTTCATGTCAAGGTATGTTTTATAAAAGTTCTTCAGGTCAAAACCTCTTATAAATAATTTTATAATTAAAATTATTTAATTCAATAACATGGATCTAGTCCTTATCACATGGTTCCTAGCTAACATTTGACTTCTATGCTTTTGTTTGTGGTTTGAATAGAGATTATAGGAATAGTGAATAGTTTTTCGAAAGAGATGAGATTGTAATAATTTTGTGAAATTTATTAAGAAGCCAATGTACCACTTTCATTTTGCATTTCCTACCAAGATGGTACAATTCTGTACTCTTTTACATCAGCGCCAATTTTAATGCTGTAATGCCTCCAAGTAGCTACAGGAAGGCTACCCTAGAGGTCAAGAAACACAGTTTAAAGCACTTCAATGGTATTGTTTATTTGCTCAATTTTTAAAAATTTAAGAACCATTGTAGGACAGATAGATGTCTATTCTGCATAACTTAAGCTGTATGTGGAATAAAATATTATTATTGAACAGAGACATGGTTTATGGCTCTTCCTTTTCCTGGATCTCTGTGTAAAACATATGTGTTCTATATGCCTGTTATCCTGCCCCTGTGTGGCTGTTTTCATTCTCCTCCAGCTTTTAAAGAAATTTTTCATGATGGTTAATCACAGCTGGAGTAGAGTAATCACCATCAGAAAGATGAGTCATGAATCTCTTCTTAGTCCTAGCCCAGGCTTCTGCGACATTTAGAAATTTTTCATCACTTTTCATGAAATTCTGAAAGCTTGCTGCTTATGGAAATGAGTTTTATCTATCACATAGTCACGCCTGTTTGTTGCCTGTACAGAAATTTTGTCATATGTTGAGACATCTTCACTCTATCTATGAACTCATCTAGGTGTTTGACTGAAAAAGTGTTTGAGTATATACGGTTACCTAAATTTAATCTCAACTTCACTATATGTATAAACCCAACACAGTATCTGACTGATGTGGATGAGGTATCTTTCAGGATGTGGAGAGATGCCAATTTCCAATCTACAGTATCTAACTCACATTATCTTCCTTATGTAGGTGAGGACTGGTAATGAGGTGATAGTCACAGATATTTGTCTTGTCACTGTTGCTTGATCCTTGTACAACATTATTGTAACATTTCTCTAGCAGATCTTAGACTTTTGCTTGACACATCCTATTAAAATTATCATTAAACTGAAGATAATCTATGTCAGAGTCCAGCTCTGGTGGGGTTCAGAACAGGAAGGAGAATGGGTGGAACAGGTGAAAGACTTGGACCAAGAGGGGCAGTTCACACACTCTGTCACTGAGACAGCTCAGGCCACCCTTATTTATACATCTATTTTTTTTCACAGCTGAGAAGGTTTTACATTCATTTTCTCACATGCAGTCTCTTTTAAGAACTTCATACGTTTAACAAGCAAGTCTTTCTTGCTTCTCCTCTCAATTCTTGCGGTTTTCTTATATCAAGAAAGAGGAAACATAGCCCCAGCAAGCAGTTTATATCTAGCCCAGCACATTGGTAGATAATCAAGTGACCAGGGTTGGCAACAATTGTGGCTACAGTATAGAGAGGTGATAGAGTACATAGGTCCAAAATTGGCATCTCCCCACATCCTGATCAGGAGATCTAATTCCTCTAATGTGCAGGACTCTTGGCAAATTAGTAACCTAAAGTAGTTCCTCATCCTTGCTTCACCTCAGAATGTTCATATTAAATCTTGGAACCAACAATACAGCAAGACCTTACTAAGGTTTTTGTTTGTTTGTTTGTTTGTTTGTTTATGATTATGAAGTTTTCCTGGATTAGGTTGAAGTCTGACATCTCCAGATAGCCATTTTTATTATGCTTACTCTATGATGGTGGACTCCTTTTTCTTATCGAGGCTCTAAAAATTCCCCTTCAATCCCCACCAACCTGGCTGACCCCAGGTATTTTAAGGAGAATCACATAGCCCTCAGGACAGATTACAGGCCAGATTTCCTAGAAATGTGTTACCCTGATTAGGATCTTAGTCTTCAGCAGCGGCCTTCAACTGTACTTCACTCCTAGCATAATTAGGTACTATGTTCTCCTTCTTGTGATAGGACCATGCTACTGCATGGTAAATGAGGCACTGTACCACTACATGTAAATCAAGTATCCTTAACCTCCCTACTCTAGCAAATCAAACACAATAACCCTCAAAACTAGTCCCATGGTTTATAAATCCCTGATTTCAAATAAATGGGCTTGCTTGTTGTGTGCTATGATATGCCATCATCCTTCCACCATGGCAGCCTAAGATTTGTCATTTATCCCCCAATGGGCCACTTCTTACCAGGCCTGCCCTCTGGCCCACTGGGCCTGGGCCTTGCTGACCAGGTATGCAAGCTGACCAGGCATGGGCTTTCACCCAAACTCCTGCCATGCTCAGCACAGCAGCTTCACCAAGAGCTGTAACACTTAGGTATCACTATAGACTTTGGAATGAGAGTGTTTCCACTGAATGAACCACCAGTGATCTCATTCTAGAAGAGCTAAACTATAACACTATGTAGAGAACATTTTCCAGCCGATTGCCTGGGCCTCATCCTAAAGCTCTCTAGTTGCTCCTGAGAGAAACATAACTCCATTCTCTTTCCAGAAGTCGAGATTCAGGGACCCTGGCCTCATGGAGAATGACATATGATCATCTGGCTGCTATTTGGAACATGTCGGTGGGCAAATATTTGTCAGAACCAACAGAGAACATTTGAACATCAGCTAATGGACCCAGACCTGTGTTGACAAGTGCATTGCCATTATTAACTAACAGAAGAGCAGTGACCTGTCCCATTCCCACAATCCTCAGGGACAAACAAGAATGAGTCATAGCCTGAACTTTCTTTTTCTGATTCTTGAGAAATATATGTTACAGGCAAAGTGAAAGTAAAAATTGAAATAGCAGAGCCAAAATGCAAACACAAGGCAAAAACTAATCAAGCATTCCCTTGGGAAAGGTCAGGAGATTCTGCATAAATACATAGGAGATTCTGCATAGGTTCTTGCCATGTGGTGACCCAACTCCTCAAGCCTTGCCTGAAAGAGTTTATTTCAGATTACACTTCTAGGTAATAACTCCATGACTGAAGGATATCAGGACAGAAACTCATACAGGGCAGGAACTCCTGCATCTTTTCTAGAAGAGGTGTGGCCACTTTAAATCTACTTGTGTCTGATTAAATTATATGCTGTTGGGATAAGGTATGGGGAGAGTGAGAGTGGGAAGTAAGAAAGCTGGGAGAGAGGAGGGAAACAGGTGTGTGGAGGCTTCTCTGAGACAAGCTGGAGACCCGTGACAAGGTAGGCTTCTGGAAGGATATGGGGGTGATCTCAGACTTCTAGCAGTATAGGGGCATAGTCATAGAAGTGGCCACCTCCTAAACCTGGCAAGACTTCCAGTGGAGTAAAAGTGATACAACCCGTCCCCAAAACCCTCTACCAAAAATTTACCCTGCCTACAAGATGTACAGGGATACAGATGGAGCAGAGAGTGAGAAAATGGTCAACCGATGATTGGCCCAACTTGAGACCCACATCATGGAAGAAAGACAACTCCTGACACTATTAATGTTACTCTGCTATGCTTGCAGACAGAAAGTCTAACACACTATCTTCTGAGTGGCTCCACCCAACAGCTCTTCAAAACAGATGCTGAGATCCACAGCCAAACATTAGGCAGAGCTTGGGGAGTCTTATAGAAGAGTGGGAGAAAGAATAGAAGAACCTTGAGGGATAAGAACTCCACAAGATGGAGGGGGAGGAGGACCTCCCCTATCAGTGGAATTGGAAGAGGACAGGGATGAGATGAGGGAGGGAGGGTGGGATTGGGAGGGAAGACGGGGCTACGGCTGTGATACAAGTGAATGACCTGTGATTAAAATTAAAAAAAAAAAAAGAACTCCACAAGAAGACCAACAGAGTCAGCTGACCTAGGCCTATAGGGGCTTACAGAGACTGAAGCACCATCCAAAGAACCTACATGGAGTGGACCTAGGCCTCCTACATATATGTAGCTGGTGGGCAGCTTGGTCTTTTTGTGGGTTCCCTAGCAAGTGGAGCAGTGTCTGGCCTTAGTGGAAGAGGACGCTGTTAGTGCTGATGTGACTGGATGTGCTGAGGTCGGGCTCCCCTTTTCTGAGAAGTGGAAAAGAGAAAGGGGAAAGGGGGTAAGAAAGTGGGACAGGAAAGATAGGAGGTAGGGGGCTGAGGGCTGAGATCAGGATGTAGAGTGATTATATAAATAAATTATTTTTTTTCAGGAATATTCAGTTAACTATGTCACATGTTTACATATATATTTATAAATATATGTGTTGTGTGTGTATATATAAACACATTTTTACATATAGACTCATATATATGTGTGTGTGTATGTATGTTTGTTCATGGTGACTCTGAAGACAAAAGTATCCATGTCTTGATTCTGAGAACCTGTGATCCTGTTTAGGTTATCTTACATAACACAGGGGTTTTTACCGATATATGATTCTGCTAATAATCTTGACACAAGGAGCAGAGATATTCTGGATCTTAAGTGTAGTTCCAGAAAAAGAGGTAACCTGGAGGAAAGATTCAATGAGAAATTTTACTAGATTTTCAGATGGATAATAGGGGGCAGGAACCAAAGAATACAGGAGACTTCTACACACAAGTAATGAAAAGGAAACAGATTCTCCCTTGGAGCCTCTGAAGAGTGCATATTCTTGCTGATATCTTCAGATTATCCCATAAAAACCTGTTAGATTTAGACCTCCAAAATTAATTGTGAGGTAATAAATTTTAATTAAAATGAGTTTAAAATAACACTCTTTATTTTGATCCATAATAGTAACTAGTTACCAATAAATTATTATTGATCAAAGACTGATTTTTCCCAAATGCTGCATACTCAACATATCTGGGTAGAGTGTGGACAGCTTAGGCCATATACTCTTCAGAAAACACACTCCTTTTGTGTGTGGTCACTTTCAGATTTTGAAATTGTGATGCAAGAAGAGTATAGACTTTGCATCCTCCAGCTTCTTCCTGAAGACATTAAAGCATACTAGCAAACATTAATGAACTGAGGATATAGTTCCATGGTACTGTGCTTTTATAACATGCACAAAGTTCTATATTCAATATTTAACATGTCATAGGGGAAATAAACTATCATATTCTTTACTTTATCCAAATTAATATTGTCCTTTGCTCTCATATATGCTTGTGACATAGAAGTCTGCATTTCTCAGAAGCAGAATGTACATGGCCATAGCTTTGATTTGGGGATCATATGTCAATACTTCTTGTCAGAGGAACCATGAGAAAATGTTTTTGTTCTCATCCTCTTTCCTCTTTTTGTTACAAACTCTAATTGTCTCAGCCATCTATGAAACTTCAGGTATATTCAATATTCTATAACACCATAGTGCACACATTGTTTCCACCACTGCCTCTCTTCACCACAGTCAAAATATGCTGAGTTCAGCCACATCCCTTTTTCCTACTTTCCCAATAGTTGAAAGTCAACTTTGGGCCTTTTGCCAAGGAGAATCCAATTCCAAGGGCAAATAGTTCTGTTTATACTTACCACACTGATGTACAGGTCACTGTCACATCCTCATTTTTCAAATACTCCTCTATAATCCTACCTGTTCTTAGAGCTCTTTGACTTCATTAGAGTCATTTTGTTGGTGATATAACAAATTTAATGGTAACATCTTTAAAGAAAATCATGGGTACTACGCTCTAGTCTAGTAGAGCTCAGACTTGAGAGAGAATTGGAATCATCTGACAGATTTGTTAAAACATGTTTCCCATCTCTGTCCTATGAGGATTCATCTCAGCTGCCTTTGTAAGGCACCTTCCTAGGTACACAAATGGAGGCCTAGAGGTGACTATCAGGGAAGATGATATGAGTTTGCACAAAATAGCCATTTCCATCAAGTTTGGGACAAGAGAGTACTGTATCTGTACCAGTTCAAGAGGAAGATACTAAAGTAAAAAAACTGACCAAAATGCTAAGATGTTATTGCAACTGACTACTCTTCTTTTCTGTGGGAGTAATAAAAGATGATAAGGCTAGCCCCAGAAATGAAAATGAAAGTTAGCAGCAGTCTAAAATACAGTTGAAAGTCTTGGGCAGATATTGCTGAATTGACTGTCCAAGGTCAACCAGAAGGCCTGGTGCAATGGTCACAAAATAGTGGTGGTAAAAATCAACAGTCAGTTGGTTAGTAGTGCTCATTTTATGTCATATTTATTTTAAGGTCATGGGTATCTATCTTTTTGGCTATGTGCAGTTGGAAGATCTAGAAATTAAATGCATAGAAAACTTGATTGGAATTGTTGATCTATATTGAGAAATATTTTAAGACATTGCAGGTCTAGGAGCTGTACACCTAAAGAAAATCATTGGCCTAGATCATTTAGTGAACATCTATGATACTGCTAGCTTATGACAGGTCCGTGTAGGAATATGGATCAATGTTCAAAGAAAAAAGTAATAAATAAGTAAACAGTATGAAATAGAACATTCTCTGCCTCTTCTTACTGTGCCCAGTTCAGATGCCTATGTGATTATCCTCAGAACTTTAATTTTGACATGGGTTTTACTCAGGCTGAAATTTTGGAAAATGAGAGAAACAAAACAAAATAAAACAAAACAAAAAACAAACAAAAATCCAGTGGTTTTAAAACCATATCAGCTTAAATATTGGAGAGCCTTACCTGACTTCTCTTTTAGACTTCAGTTCCAGCAGTTCATTGAAAGTTAATACAAGTTCCATGATTAGGAGTTGAAGTCAGATACTGGGGTTCCAACTTTTGGTAAAGTTCTCAGTTTATATGAAAACTTTACTTGCTGCAAAATTAAACAACATTGTTAGGGGTTGATCTGATGCTTCTATTTTGATGCTTATTACTGACTCTCAACATCTTGTTATTGCCCTATCTTTGTTGTAGAAAACTGCCTAAGACATTATTCCTGATTGGTTCAGTAAAAGGTCTAAAACCTGGGCATGGCAGAATGGGGTAGGTATGGCTAAGGTTCCCAGGCTGTGGGAACAGGAGAATCATGGGAAACAGATAGAGAGAAATGAGAAGAGAGAAAGAAGGAGGACACAATAGGTTAGCCTGGAGAAGTAACCACATGAGCTGGGAGGAAGGACTCAAAGAATGGCATGGAAAACACCAAGATGAAAAGTATCGGTCCTGATGAGACTTGATAAGCTAAGGACAGATGACATGGGAGGAGACCTCCCCTTTTCAGTGGACTAGGGGAAGGGGATAGGAATTAATAGGGAAGGAGAGTGGGACCAGGAGGAGTTAAGGGAGGGGATAAAAAATGAATATATTGTAAAAAAATAAAACTTCAAAATATAAAGAAAAGAAAAGAAAAAGAAAAACAAGTATTTATAAGATTAAGGATGGAAGGAGGCCCAGCTAGGAATGGTTAAGGCAGATGACATGGGATTGGGGTTGGGACGTTATTGAGATAGCATAGGTGGAAATACCTGCTTGTCCCAAGGTAAATTAGACAATTATACACTCAAACAGATGTTTGTGTCTTATTAATTGTGATAGATGGTTAAATAATACTGCTGAGATGATCACAGAGCTAATAATAAACTTTAAATGGTCCAATTCCCATTTATTTACAACAACAGAGCATTGTCTGTCTCAAAGGTTTCTCGGCATAAAATAAAACAGAGCTTACAGATTCTGGCCACCCATGGGCTTTACTCTTCCTCTGCAGAAGTGGTGTTGTCTATTTATAAATCTTGTGAACTTTGAAGTAATGCTTCAGCAGCTCTCTGAAGAACAGAGACAGGCCTGGAATAGGCTAGTGAGCTTTCTGGCTGACTTATACAAATTCAGGACTGTTTTTAACTAAACACAAAAAAATTTGGATTGAGTCTTGTGGCACAGACCTATAATCCCAGCTGTTTGGGAGACCGAAGTAGGTAGGTCATAAGCCTAAATCAGCTTGTTCAACTTAGTGAGATCCTGTCTCATAACAAAACATTAACAAGTACTGGGAGACAGATTAGTGATAGGACACTTTTCTAGCATGTAAAAAGCCCTGGTATTCAGACCCAAACACATGCACAGAGAGAAGGGGTGGGTGGTTGAGCGAGCGAGTAGGTGTATGGATGGGATGGAGGGACATAGAGTGATTTTGTTCATGATAACTATTTTGGCACTAATATTTATTGTTATAAGTGCTGTATTGGAACGATCTTGATTATTGGTTGATTATATGCTTTCACTGCACTACTGGAGAGTGAGGCTCTAGAAGAAAGGTTTTCTTTATTTTGCAGACAAAAAGTATATACGCTATGAGTAATGCTGTTATGAGTAATCTTTTGTTTACTAAACAGCAAGGATTACAAAGATGCAAGATCTACAAATTTTCATCCCCCAGCTCAGTTTCTCATTCTGCAGAGCCTTCTTAGTTGTTGCTTTTCCCTCATCAAGGAAACACTGTTTCTCTACCCTGTTTTCCAACTGAGTGGTAAAGAGATAGTTTGTCATATTCTGCTAGTCAGCTCTGTCTCATTATTATGGATCCCATGCCCACATGTGTGTGTATGTGTGTGTGTGTATCCCTAGAGAAACTGAGTTATAGCCTCTGAGTTAACATTCTCTCCTTTGTATCAGATGTCACACTACAAAGTCTTCTTTCCCACTATTAGAATGGTGTGTAGATCCCAGAAAGAAGGGAGACATAGCTGTTGAAGTCATGGCAAAGGCAATGCTTACATTTTCCTCTAATATGGGGGCCTCATGTTCCTAGATTCATTCTCCTGAGATTCAGTATTTTGCTATAAATGGCTTTTCAGACAGATGGCATGCTGACACCATGCAAGATACACAGCCCACCTTGCCATACCGCATATCTCTATGCTGGTGAACAGAGTTGGTGTGAAATGTTAGTGTTGACTGAAGTTTAATGAAGCTATTTCAGTGTCTTCCTTCACTGAATCAGCATGATTTCTAGGGAAAATAAGCTTAAAATTGATATAAATATCTTCGAATCAATATGTTATGATGAATAGACATTGCATTTTAGTTATTTCTAAATGTTAGATTTTGCTATCATTTCAGAGAATGTATTTCAGCATGGATAACTCAGGCCTTTCCTTGAGAGGAGTGTTACAAATCAGAACATAATTCTGAGATGATAAGCATGTGTATAGCTTCTAGTCTCTCTGAATTTTGTGGTGGAATTGTATGTATTCAAGCATTCAAGTGTGTGTGTGAGCATGTTTGTACATATGCATAGCTTAGATCAAGTGATTTACATTAATATGTTAAACTTAATCTTCTACTAAAACAGAATGCTTTGTCTTCCTTCATTATGATTATATATTATAGACTACTTCATTTCACTTGTGTTCTGTGATGAGACTTGCTACTGTTTGACACATTATAGATTTTTAATGAAATTTTTATTTTTCATATTAATTACAGTTTATTCACTTTGTATCCCAGCTGTAGTTCCCTCCCTCCTCCTTTCCCAATCCCACCTTCCCTCCCTATTCTCCCCCTATACCCATTCCCTAGTCCACTGATAGGTGAGGTCTTCCTTCCCTTCTATTTGACCCTAGCCTATCAGGTCTCATCAGGACTGGTTGCATTGTCTTCCTTTGTGGCCTGGCAAGGCTGCATCTACCCAGTGGGAGGTGATCAGAAAGCCTGTCACTGAGTTCATGCCAGAGAAAGCCCCTGTTCCCCTTATTAGGGAATCCACTTGGAGACTGAGTCTCTGGGTACACCTGAGCCAGGTTTTAGGTCCTCTCCATGCATTGTCCCTGGTTGGGGTTATCAGTCCCTCCAGGTCCCCCAGGGCTCAGGTTTTTTGTTTGTTTGTTTGTTTGTTTGTTTTTAGCTCTGTTGGTCTCCTTTTGGAGCTCCTGTCTCCTCCAGGTCTTTCTATCTCCCCTTTCTTTCATAAGATTAACTTCTGCCCAAAGTTTGGCTATGAGTCTCAGCTTCTGTTTCAATACTGGGATCAGGAGAGTCTTTCAGAGACCCTCTGTGGTTGGCTCCTGTCCTGTTCCCTGTCTTCTCCTGCTTCCAATGCCTATTGCATTTGTCCTTCTTAATGAAGATTGAGCATTTCCATCTCCCTACAGTCTTCTTTATTGTTTAGCTTCTTTAGGAGTATAGATTTTAATATGTTTATCCTATATTATATGTCTAATATCCACTTATGAGTGAATATATACCATATGTGTCTTTCTACTTCTGGGTTATCTCACTCAGGATAATCTTTTTTAGTTCCCACCATTTGCCTGAAAAATTTATGATTTCCTTGTTTTTCATAGCTGAGTAGTATTCCATTGTGTAAATGTACCACAATTTCTGTATCCATTCCTCAGCTGAGGGACATCTAGGTTGTTTCTAGCTTCTGGCTATTACAGATGAGTTTTGGGCCCACTTTGCCTCTTATAAGCTCATAATTATATCTTATTCTTTCTTGAGTACATTTTGTAGAAAATCTCCCAGGGAATGAGCTACTTGGAAGTTAAATTTGGAACCACTTGGAACTACACTTAAAATAAAGAATACATGCTGGGAGGTGTCTGCTGGGACTTTTCTTCTGGGTGCCTATGGCATGATGTCTTCATGATTTGACTCTAACAATGTAATTGCAAGTAACAGCATTATTCTTGGAAAGAGAGATAATTTATAAAATTCTTTGTCATGTATGGATACCCATGCAACTGTGCAACATTTTATACAGAGTAAATATGCATATATATGTACATGCATTTATATGTACATATGTGGTAATATACACACAAACAGGCAAACACACACACAGGAGACCTGCATATCTTAGCCCTAAAGTATTAAGAATATAGTATGTAATTCAATCATGTAACCAACATATTTCCAAAATAACTCAAGATCTACAGAGAATTTCTTAGTTCCGTGAATGAAAAACATGTAACTTCTTAAAGTCTTTCACAGCCTTATCACCTATCACTCCTACCCCCAACCTTCCCACAATGAGGTTTGTCTCATCTTGCTTTAAGCTTTGATAATGTTTTTTTTTTCCTGTAAAATTCCTCCATCTCCATATCTTCACCTCTCCTGTTTCTTTCCTTCTATTTATACTTTTTTCTAATTACCCATCACAGGAGCTAGACAGATTAAGAGGCCATGGAGGAAAGAAAAGGAAAAGGATGGGGAAGTTACACAGAAGTCCTAGGTAGTTGAATGTGTAGTAAGCCTGAAGGGAACTAAGTTTCTGCGTGGTTTATTGCTCTCATTGGGTATTACCTTGGCTGTGCTTGTTTGACATAAAGTAAGCTGATGGCCTGCAAAAGTTATAAGGCTTACAGATTGATGTCTTTACCAAGGAATAGAAGAACCAGGTATGGTGGCACATGCCTGTAATCCTGGCACTTGGGGAGGCAGAGGCAGGAGGATGTTTGTGAATGTGAGGCCAGCTTGGTCTACAAAATGAGTTAAGGACAGCCCACGTTCTTTTGTTTGTTTGTTTTTTGAGAAACTCTGTATCAAAAAGAAAAGAAAGGAGAAAAAAGAAAGAAATAAAAGAAAAGAAGGAAGGAAGGAAAAAGAATAGCACGAATAGCATATTTATGACTTTTATGGTATGATTAGAAATTCAAACTCTACCCTCCCTATTTTATGATTCTATTTCCAGCTTTCTGGAATAGTTAATGAAGCAGATGTATAGTTTTAGAAGCATTATTTTGTTCTTAATTTTATAAAAAAAATTGATAGATAAGTGAATATAAACCTCATGCCTTTGACTCTACCCAGCCCTGAAGCAAATGCTGAGACTCATAGCCAAACTTTGGGCAGAGTGCAGGGAATCTTATGAAAGAAAGGGGAGATAGACCTGGCGGGGACAGGAGAGCCACAAGGAGAGTAACTTAACCAAAAATCTGGGCACGGGGGTCTTTACTGAGACTGATACTCCAATCAAAGAACATTCATGGAGATAACCTAGAACCCTGCACAGATGTAGACCATGGAAGCTCAGTATCTAAGTGGCTACCTTAGTAAGGGGAACAGGGGCTGTCTTTGACATGAACTCTGTGGCTGGTCCTTTGATCACCTCCCTCTCAAGGTGCAGCCTTTCCAGGCTGCATAGAGTAAGGCAATGAATGTAGAGACTTGATAGGCTAGGGTCAGATGGAAGGGGAGGAGGACCTCCCCTATAAGTGGACTGGGGGAGGGGCATGAGAGGAGAATAAGGAGGAGGCTACAACTGGGATTCAAAGTGAATAAATTGTAATAAATAATAAACTAAATTAAGAAAAAAATCCTCATGCCTTTGAATTGAAGTTTCACTTCTTTATAAACTGTTTATTCAAATGCCACAGAAAAAGTTTTCCAATAGGTTTTTGTCATGGGCTGTGCATATTCTTTTGTCTCATAAAAATTTCTAAAGTTTCTGTGAGAGCCTTTCATGAGTTTAAAATTTTTAAATAAACCCAAAAGAACTGCTCCTGTGTGTTATATCTTCATTTTATCTTTACTTTAAAGATAAGGATTTAAGCAATACCTAAATTGAATATGAAACTCACAATTTTCAATCCTTATCTGGGGAAATTTTTGCATTTCTGATTTCATAGTGAGTTTCAGGTATCAAATTTGTGAACTGCAATTTAATTGAGAACAAGAGGATAAACTTTGTGTGACATGAATGTGGGCTTCCTGGCATCTAAGACCTGTGTACTAGTTATCAAGCATGGACAAAATGACTTGCCATTTTTCAATACCAAGTATCCTAACTACATAATACTTACGTCAGTGTGCAAAGTAAATTAACTATAATATACTACCCACTGTCAGCCACATCTTTTAAAATGTTATGATTTAATTTTTGTTTCACTCTAGAAAGCATTTTGTGCTTGAATATTTTCCATTTCTGAGGACTCCAGTTATAAATGACACAAATTGAATATGTTGCAGGGGAGGAAACTTAACCAGTTACATATGCCTGTGGGTGGTTATGTAATATCTCAATGCACAAAGAACTTGATAAAGCCTAAATATAAAACCTGAACATGAGTGCTCTTTAGGCTTTTTATGTGACTATTTGGGAGACATAGAAACCAGTTTAATCTTGGTTCATCTTATAAAGCTGTTGCCAGACATCTGTGTTTAAGTCAAAGCTCACACAGAGATAGTAATAACTAGCCATTTCTATGTGCTATGAGGATCACACTGTTTCTCTATAAGATTAAAATTATAATGTGATGTCAGCAAGTTCACACAACTTCACACAAGCCATATTTTTTAATTGCCTCCATATTCTGTGAGATTGCTGTAAGACTGAAGGCAGTCTCATAGGGAGAGGCAACTGGTGGGGATGTTCATGGACAAGTGTTACACCTGCTTCTGTCATGGTCATCTTTACTTCTGTCTTCTCCATATTCCTGGGCTTGATCTCAGGATTGTTTGTGGCTAAAGCTAGAATTAAGCCATCTTTCTAAAGTGCTTCTATTTACTTTATGTCATTATCTGTGACATCTATGTTCATCTTCCCATACATGCCTCAATACAAGCCTACTCTTGCTTCCTGGTGACCATCCATGTTAACCCCTTTATACTGTATCAGTCAATCCTTTCTATTGCAGACTGCTTGTTTGCTGCTGTATGACATGCTGTGTAAACACAGGCTGCCTCTGTGGTACCCTTATCGCATCACCGAAGAGATGGCGGGACAAAACCTACCAAGGACTCTGATTTTTCTGAAATCTGAGCTAGTATAAAATAGAAGTTTATAAATTGTTACTGCCTCAAATGCTTTATAAAGCCAAGTTCTGTGTTGTCTTCCAATAATTTTGTCTAAAAATAATCTATCTATACCCCAAAATATATTCCTTTGTTAAAGGATATAATTTTCATGATACTATTTTAGCACAATAAATAGTAATGACATGAATGAAAATCCCTCTAGTGTTAGTAAAAATTATCCATGATGCCTAATGCTTTCCTTTCGATTTGATGAAGAGAGTTCATAATTTATGTAATAATTGATTAATTATCCTGAAAGTTTATAAGCTAGAAGGAGATAAGAAAAATCATTTCTCTTTTGTTTATTTTCATTTCTTGGTATTCATAATTGAGCCAAATGTAAAGACAATATTAAATGTATGTCAAATAATCTTATAAATGATCCATCAAAAGCTTTTTTTGTTATTAGTAGATATTGTTCTTTATTTTCTCATCTCCCAAAATGAGTGTTTCCAGTTTGGCCAGTATCCTCCTGGATTGGTAAAGAGCTAGAGCAAACAAATATATTTTATAAATTGATCCAAAGATTTTGATAGAAGTTTATAGTCAAATATTTCTCTAACTTGTATAGCTTAGGTTGTTTTAAATAATAAAACAAAAAGACAGTAGGCAGCTGTAGACTTGTAGTTTTATATTGCTTATGTTTGGGTTGCTTGAAATTACACAGCTCATATCAACCAAAATAAGTGGTGTTTGAGTGACTCAAGTTGTTCATTTCTCAGAATGCACTAAGTGCATCCATTGAAGTTCAAATATCTATGATGCAGTGATTTGATTATTAGAAGAATACTTCTCTTTCTGTTGCATCTTTAGTTGTTCAAAATAAATATCACAATAAATAATATTTTTTGTATTTCCCCAAATTCATATGCTGTATGAAGAATAGACATTTTAAGCCAAGTGCTTTTTTCTCTAAATCACAAAGGTCATTGCAACTCATAGCAACCAAGCTTTCTTCAGGAGTCTCAAGTATTTAAGCAGCTAGCTTTTTTTTTTCAACAGTTTAGAATGGAACCCTATTTTCTTTCACGTTTATCTTCCAGAGGGATGAGTGTGGTCAGAAGAAACTCATGTGCAGAATAGTTCATACCTGTAGGGATCTAATAATGAGATAAAAAATGGTGTACTCTAGATTATGTGGTTATTAAAGGAAAGCAGCTGGCATTGCGCATAACAACTGTGAGTCGAGATAGGAATAGTTATTCTAAGTATAGCTGGCACGTGATTTTGAAAAAAGACACCACATACAACGCAAGACAAGAATCTGCTTGGTCTCACCCCGAATGTGTATATTAGTTGTCATTTGTATCATTTCCCAAGCCAGTGAGATTATCACATGAGCTGACAGTTATATCACCACATATATATATATATATGTGTGTGTGTGTGTGTGTGTGTGTGTGTGTGTGTAAATCAGTCATTTGTGAGCCCTTCTTCCTGTGTGGAAAAGAGGATAGATTTTTGCCTCTAAGATCCCCAGTCTAACAGAGCACTGTGCTAACAAAGCATGGGAGATCCAGATGCTGTGCACAAGATTAAACTTTTAAGTAAAATCATTATATGAACTTTATTATGAACTTTATTATATGAACTTAATAAGGAACTTATTGAGTCTGTTTATTCTGCAAGAAAGGTGGAAGATACTTAGAGTTTGGGGAAAAAAATAAAAGGAAAAGAAAAAAACCCAAAATTGATTATTATGAATACCAAAGATCCAGGGCAATGACATACTTTTGTAGTATCTTGGAAAATGGTTTAAATTATTTGTGATCATTAGATAAATGCTCGAAGAAATGTAAACATTTGATAAGCCATGAGCATTTGATAAATGTTTCAGTTAGTTCAGATTACTGTAGCAAAATGTCATAATCAAGACAAACACTATAAGTTTGTTTTTTACAGTTCCAGAAGTCTACAAATTCAGTATCAAATTATCAGTAGGTTTTCTGTCTAATGAAGGCTTATTTTATTATTCATAGATGGTGCCTTCTCCCTGGGTCCTCACATGGTGGAAGGGGAAGATGTTTCTTTGGGCCTCTATTATAAAGACACCAACAACATACTCAAGGCCTAATCACCATCCTCAGGTCTCACCTCTTGGTATAATTTTTGATTAACTTTTAGCATAAACTATGTAAACATTCAGATCTCAGCAGTCAGAAGAGAAAGAGGAGAGAAAAAGAATTTATGCTACCATCCTTTTAAAGACATACCTTTGCTTTCTTCCTTTTTCTTGCTTTGGAGTGATCTGATAGGTGCAGATGGTAGATCTAAGATGTACTATAGAAAACAGGTGAAGAAAAATTGAGGTTTGCTTAAAGACATGAAGAATTGAGACCCCCAAAAAGAGTTTGAAGACTTTAAGGGCCAGAGGTAGTGGACATCTGCAGCTAAACAGTATTTGCTAGATATGATAATGCAGTTGCATATAAGAGCTCACAGGATCTGTGACTGCATGTGTAAGACCTGCACATGATCAAGTCAACCCAAATCCCAGTGAGGGAGGGGAGGAACTAATGAAACTCTACAACAACCCAGGGATTTATTGGCAAGTGATAATTGTTGGAAGAGGAAATATCTGTTTTCTTTAGAGATTCTTCCCTTAGAGGTTACCAATGTTCCAGTGCATGGTCCTATACACATGCACACTAGTTTGACTCAGTTTTACAAAAAGGAAACATGAACTTGGAAAGAAATAGTGATAGGAAAGAATGAGGAGAGGCTAAAGGGTGAAGGGTGTATTTGTTCAAAATGCATTATATACATGTATGAAATTCTTAAACAATAATAAAACAATTTGAGAGAGAAAACTGGCCTTTCTCTTTGCCAATTATATTATGATAGATTATCATACTTTATCGACGCCTATTAGTTTCTCAACCGATAGAAAAAATTCTTCTAAGAATTATTTCCTGCTTGGTAACACAGCCCTAATAACAATAGTCATGTGGCTATGGAAGCATAGATAAGCGCTATAAAGAACAAATTAGTGTTGAGGTAGGTAGAGAACCCATTAGCCCAGGTAACGTGAAAACACAGCAGAACTCACTCTCTGGTTTATCATATTCCTGTATCTAGGTAGCAAATAAAGTTATAGTAAGCCATAGAAAAGATGGATAAAGATGTGAGGTTAGTTAAAAGTCAAAACACTACAGAAATTCTGGCACAATTTTGACATTTTTTCATTGTATATATGAAAATATGTTTAGCGTTTTTACTTTTAAGTATGTGTGGGTTGGAAAGGCTCAAAATAGTTACAACCTGTGTAAGCAGATGTCATTGATGGTAATCTGTTGTGTATTTTATGTGGGAGATGTTACTTGCATGTTTGAAAACATCTTGGTGTTTCTGTGGAACTTTGCCACCAGGCTGTAAACTAAAGAAAAGACCTTTCCTGGCTCCTTTCCCTTTTTTGCTAAAGAGCCTAGTACAGAGCTTCAAAAAGCATTACCACTCTGATTTTTTAACAGATGGAAACATTTGCTTACACCATGAAAGTAGTTGATCTTTAGTGTGCATTGTAACATATACAAGCATTGATTTTGAAACCAAATTCCATGTAGAAGCTTGTTCAACAGTTTTCTCTTTTATTTAATACTGGCTTACCCATAGAATTCTCAGCATTACAAGTGAATTATTTCTTTGCTCTTTGGACATTAAACTGAAAAGAAAGTTTGGACATAAAGGTGAGGCTGGGTCATCTATTGGTCTTATCTGAGCTTCTCTCTCCAGAAGACTTTAGGACAATTGAGGAAGGAGAGATTTGGCTCCTATGGGAAAATTCAGTGTGGGAAAAATCAAATGCCAATAAAAATGAGGGACCAATATCCCCATACCTCTGAAAAGGTTCATTTGCTATCTTGGTCAGCTATGATTCCTTGCTCTTATGATCTAAAGTCAAACTCAAGAAGGCAAATATCACATTTTCTATCATTTGTGGATCCTATATTTTATAAAAATGATAAAATTGTGTATCATATATGACATGTAAGTAGAGTGAAATTATCTAGGAGAATGAAGGTGTAAAAGGAAGAGAAGAAGGGGAAAGAAAGAATATGGGAAGCAAATGAGACTGGGGTTCTGGTCAAACTACACAAGGCACTTTTGAAAATGTTGCTATGAACACTGTGTGAAGCATGATGAAGACCCACCCATCTTTCCACTGCCCTTACTTTGCATTCTATCTGCTCACTTTCATTTAAATCAGAGATGCATTCAAGCACTAAAAAGGAGTCATGCCTCATTACTATGCTTTAGAGCACTAATAGAGGCAAGCTGTTATGTACTCTAAAGATTAGACCTTTAGGCCCATAAGATAATAGGTAAAGCTGCTTGTTGCCAAGCCTGGGGACCGAGACCTGTGACCTGAGTTTGAGCCTTAAGGGAACCAACTCCTGCAAATTTTCCTCTGTGAAACATGTTTACCCTGACCCCCCCCACACAAAAATAATTAAATGGTAAAACATTTTTAAAAATGGAATTTCCCTTCTATCTGACCATAGCTACTAGGGAGAGGTCATAGGGTTAAAAGAGGGAGGGTGGGTAGGGCTGGAAGGAGATGAGGGAGGGGGCTGCAGAGGGCATACAAAGTGAATAAATGTATAAATAAAAGTAAATTTAAAAATTAAAAATATAGAGTATAGCCCTCTATCCTAAGATTTTTTATCTTTGGAAACTACCAATTCTAATTATCTTGTTTATGGATCTACTTTCCTTCCAAACTTGTCTTTTGCCCTGGGACAATTCAAACATGTTTGGAGCCTAGGCTTTTCTGAATGCTCATTTCCTCATTTTCTCCTTATATGCCATCCAATGGCCCTCATGGCTGATGCCCTAAAGTTAGCCTGACTCTAGGTATTCATTGTGCTCCTGCACTCAGGTAACTAAAGGTCATTAGGGAAAATCACAAACATTCAGGGAGCAGGTACCCATGATCTGCCAGAACTGTGGTTTTGGCCCTACTCAAAGCTCCATGCCCAGTTATTTTCCTAAGTACCTGATCTTTCCCATACTGTCTTTTTTTTTTTAAACCGTCTTACTTCAGAGAGCCTTTCATTCATTTAATCTGTACTCTACTACCAAACCTGCAGTGTTAAAATAGCAGAATCAAGCCATACATCAGCCTTTCAGCTGTCCCATTCCTCCACACTCTCTCCAGTCATCATCCTTTGCTCATGAAATGCTACCATACCATCGCCATGATCATCAAATGACTACTTTGTGTCACCACTGCCTTAGAAGGCCTTGGGGGAACGGAGCCAACAAATGATGTGGACTAAAGTCTCATGCAACAGCCACTTTTACTCAGATCCCCAGACAATTTATACTCTTATGGTTAAGAAAGTTCACATGAGTAAAGTTCTCATCAAGTTATGTTGTATGCAATCATGAGGACAATTGCATATGACATATAAAACATAGTTTAAACATATAATTCAATAACAAATCCAAGCAATAAAGAATAATCTAAAGTAATTTAATCCTATCTGCTACAACTAGAAGGAATGCAAAAACACATTCCAAGAACAATTCCATGTTTTGATGAAATTGAGGTCATAAGATTGTTGTCTTGTTTTTGTTTTTGTTTTGGAAGGTTTTCATAGTACTTATAATTCTTTTCAATAACTCCATTCCCAGATTATGTTCAAAAATTGTGTTTTCCTTAAATTTTTAAAATATGATACAGTCTTTAAAAAATTGCTGAAGTTGGGTGGGCAGAGTTGGGAGTGGGGAACTGGGAGGAGAGCACAAAGGGAAAACTGTAGTCAAGATACAATATATGAGAGAATAAATGAATGAAAACAAAACAAATAAAAAAACTCTATATGACTTCTTGCTAGAGTAAAAAGACAAGTCTAGCTATTACCAACCATACCTGGCCCAGTCACATCATTCATTCATTTATTTACTTAAAAGTTATTGACAGTACTTTTTACTCAGGCCATCTTCTTCTCTGAACTTACATGGGGTCATATTCTAAAGGGTGAAGACAGACAGAAACAAGAAGTTTATTTAAATTTATGTTATATGTCAGGTGGTAGTCAGAGTTGGAGAGAGAGGTAGAGAAAAGAATGTGAGCAGTGAGAATCAAATGGCTGACATTGGCTTTCTGGTAAATAGCTTATTTGAGTAGCTGCTACTAACATGAGAACAAAATCTAGAGGTGAGAGAAGTGGAGGCAAATCTGGGCCCAGGGGTCTTTTCTGAGACTGATACTCCAACCAAGGACCATGCATGGAGATAACCTAGAACCTCTGCTCAGATGTAGCATAACCTCTCCAGCATGTGTTGTCACTTGAGTTTTTGATCTTAGCCACTCTGATAGATATAAGGTGAAATCTCATGGTTGTTTTGATTTGCATCTCCCTGATGGCTAAGGACACTGAGCATTTCTTTAAGTGTTTCTCTGCCATTCTATATTCCTCTACTGAGAATTCTCTGTTTAGCTCTATACCCCATTTTTTAATTGGATTACTTAATTTTTTTAACTTCTTTAGTTCTTTATATATTCTGGATATTAGCCCTCTGTCAGATATGGGGTTGGTGAAGATCCTTTCCCAGTCTGTAGGCTTCTATTTGATCTGACAACAGTGTCTTTTGCTTTGCAGAGGCTTTTCAGTTTCATGAGGTCCCATTTATTGATTGTTGATCTAAGAGCCTGTGCTGTTGGTGTTCTGTTTAGGAAGGTGTCTCCTGGGCCAATGAGTTCTAGGCTCCTACCCACTTTTTCTTCTAACAGATTTAGTATGTCTGCTTTTATGTTGAGGTCTTTGATTCACTTGGACTTTAGTTTTGTGCAGGGTGATAAAAGAGGGCCTTGAGGACTTTTGAAAGACTCTACCTAGCAGTGTATCAAAGCAGATGCTGAGACTCATAACCAAACTTTGGGCAGAGTGCAGGGAATCATATGAAAGAAGAGGTAGTTAGTAAGACCTGGAGAGTACAGGAGCTCCATAAGCAGAGCAACAGAACCAAAATATCTGGGCTCAGGGGTGTTTTCTGAGACTGATATTCCAACCAAGGTACATTCATGGATATAACCTAGAACCCCTAATCAGATGTAGCCCATGGCAGCTCAATATCCAAGTGGGTTCCCTAGTAAGGGGAAGAGAGACTGTCTCTGACATGAAATCAGTGGCTGGCTTTTTGACCGTCCTCCCCACCCCCCACTCTGAGGGACAAGCAGCCTTGCCAGGACACAGAGGAGGACATTGCAGCCAGTCCCGATGAGACCTGATAAACTAGGGTCAGATGGAAGGGGAGGTGGACTTTCCATATTGGTGGACTTGGAGAGGGGCATGGGAGATGAGGGAGGGACTGTGGGATTGGGAGGGAATGAGGGAGGGGGCTACAGCTGGAATGCAAAATGAATAAAATGTAATTAATATAAAAAATAAAAATTTAATCTTAAAAGAAAAGAGATCAAAGTGAATAAACTGTAATTAATATAAAAATAAAAATTTAATTAAAAAAAGAAAAGAGACACCACTAGAGTAACCAACCATGTGCTTCACTTTAGTTTGTTTTGTGTTTTGTTTTTGTTTTAATCTTTATGGCCTTAGCTGTTTAAAATTTTCCTCTCTGAAAGACATGAGGAATCACCAAAGACCTCTGAAGAGTAGAGTTCTGTGATCTGACTCATGGGAAATGACATTTGAGGAACCTGTGAGAACCTGCTGTGCTTGGGACAGAGGACAAGGGCTGCAATGAGCAGGCTTGTCCAGAGGCTGTTGCTGCAACCTGCAGGAAGTTGGTGCTGCTGGGTCCCTGGGAAGGGATGCATGTTGTGTGTTATTGAAAGCTAAATTGTAGTTTTTACAAGTGGGTCTCATAGACTTGAGAAAAAGAAGAAGGCCATTGGCAGGGGGCTTTTGTAAAGATAAAGTTGCTATTTTCTAAGCTGAGAGACTGTGGGGAACAGGCCTTGGTCAGTCAGCGTAGGTGGGGAGGGAGCAGTTCGTTGTTAGACACACTGTATTAAGCTGTTTTTAGACCACATGGATGTATACACATTTGGATTTTGATATGAAGAAACAAATCAGCCTTGTGCTGCTTGTACTAATGACCTTTGGGCTGAAGTGATTTTTCTATATATAAAAACAAAAAACTGAAAAAAATTGCTGAAGTCAAGAACCTAACAAAAATAAACTATTCTTTCATTTTGAGAGAAATATCATCTCCATCTGAAGGCATATAGGCTTTTCTACCTTCATTGAAATGAAATGACTTTCCTTCTGAATAGGAATGCAAATCTAGTTCAAACCCATTAATAGCAGAGGGACAGTTCTGCCTCTTGCAGGCCTTGGATTTGAAGTGTGCATGTCTTAAATAAACTGAAGGACATGCCTAAAGTGCAAGTACAACATGGGCAATTTGATTATCTTCTCTACTACTTGTTACTACTAATATCTACAAGGGAGAGACATGTCATACGGCCCCAGTTCAGGCTTGTCCTGGTGAAGATTCAATGCTCAGGCACTATGGAAATGGAATATAGGTGTCATTCTCTGGTAGTATACTTCTAGGAAGTCTTGAGTATCAGAGGAAAGAATGTGGTCAGGCATATGGATATCATGGCCCTGCTTGAAGTAAGTATCAGCAGAATCATATTCAGCTGGGTCACATCATAAAATGAATCATAAGCCATGTTCACTTATAAACAAAGAGATATTAATGACCTTTTTGATGAATGTTGGAATGGACTCCAATTCATTTGAAGCTTCAGTTGATGAGCTGGAATGGATTAGAATGCAAGAACAAACTGTGAGCAACTAATTGTAAACTGAGAATTGTCTGACTGTATTGTATTGGCTCATCACATAGCTAAGCATATTGTGATGGCTTGCAAAATGTATTCACTGAGTTAAAAACTAAAGTTTCTCTCTTGTCATCTTGTATGCACAGAAGATTGATGAACAAGGAGGCATTTGAATATTATAAATTATGCTGAGGCATTGTCTCTACCTAGGCTAAGCATGAGACTCATTGAAGACTCATTGAAAAATGAAAAAAAGTTTCATATTTGAGCCCTTGTTTAACAGATATGTTTTAGCAGATCTAAAATGTTCTCTGGGAATTTATAACTCTGTGAGCTTCAGAGTGCTTAAGATGTCCCACAGTTACAAAAAGCTGACATATTTGATGGTGCAAGCAACTGTTTTCTGCTGTAAAACCTTTTTGATGGATTTGCATAATTCCAGTTCCACAACAAAACCTCTTAGCAAGATCAGCAGTGACAATATACTCATTCCAGTTCTGCTGCATTACTTCTTGCTTCTTCTAGGTGACCTTATCTTGCTTTTTGAAATACATGATTTTTATTGTGTTTTGAATTTCAAAGAAGTTTTCAAATGATCCCCAAAGAGGCTTAGTTAAGTAATTCTGAATACATGTAGTTAAGCAAATTATAAAACAGGAAGAGAATTAGCTTTTTTCTTAACTTCTCTAAACCTTTATTTTCTTGTACATAAAAGGGATTTATAAAGATAAAATTCAAGAACTTCCTAGAGTCACTTTGATTATTGAATTTTTAACATTTTTAAATTCCTAATATTGGACATTAAAAAATTAGTTAACCATGGGAAAAGATGAATTTCATTTTTTACTGAATAAAATATGTTTATGCAAAAGTTCATATAACTGTCTTACAGGAGAACTTAGAATTTGAACTAATGGTTCTATATCCTACAACTGCATTTTGATAAATGGATACAGAAATTGTGGTGCATTTACACAATGGAATACAACTCAGCAATTAAAAACAAGGAAATCAGGAAATTTGCAGGCAAATAGATGGAACTATAAAAGAACATTCTGAGTGAGGTGTCCCAAAAGAAGAAAGACACACATGGTATATAGTCACTTATAAATGAATACTAGACATATAAAATCTGTACACTTAAAGAAGCTAAGCAAGAATGAGGACTCTGGGTAAAATGATCAATCCTCATTCAGAAAGGCAAATGGGATGGACATTGGAAGAGGGAGAAAACAGAGCCTACCACAAAAGTCCACTGAAAGACACTACTCAGCAGGGTATAGAGGCAGATGCTGAAACTCATGGCCAAACTTTGGGCAGAGTACAGGGAATCTTTTTTTTTATATATATACAGATCTGAATTTATTTCTAGAAAGCAATTTTCTGTAGTTAACACTATTTCAATCAGCATAGGATATCTGCTCAAACTGTTGTGGCTGGACATAGAAGGAATGTTATTTTTCCTTTGGAAAAGTGCACAACCTGAGAGAAAAATGTGTGAGTAATACTTGGTGTACTCTATTAAATATGTCTAGTTCCTGGAAAATATTCTACCATAAAGCCTGTTTCAAATTTTTAAAATAATGTTTGAGATTATAAGTAAATCAGGCTTCTCATTTCACCCTCCTGTTAAGTCTCAAATATTGGGACAAATGACTGAGGTGCCTATTTAGCATATCAAAGCAGATCTTCCAAGTTCTCCCAGCATCCTTCTGTCTTAGTCTCTTACAGAATATGGATAGGATACTAAGCCCTGTAGCCCAGGGTTTGGGCTGTCCTTCTCAAGGCTTTCTATCCTTTTGTAATCCAACCATTTTGTTTACCTCATATTTTTCTATTTCTTTTTTAATATAATTTTTCATTCACTTTGTATCCCAGCTGTAGCCCCAACCGTATCCCATCCCAATCCTGCCTTCCCGCACTCATCTCCTCCTATATTCCTTCCACAGTCCACTGATAGTGGAGGACCTACTCCCCTCCTATCTAACCCTAACCCTGTCAGATCTCATCAGGACTGTCTTTCATAGTCTTCCTCTGCGGCCTGGTCAGGCTGCTCCCCCATTAGAGGGAGGTGATCAAAGAGCCAGCCACTGAGTTCATGTCAGAGACAGTCCCTGCTCCCTTTATTAGGGAGCCCATTTAAAGACTGAGCTGCCATGGGCTACCTCCGTGCAGGGGGTCCAGTTTATCTCCATGAATAGTCCTTGGTTGAGGTATAGGGCCCAGATATTTTGGTTCTGTTGTTCTCCTAGTGGAGTTCCAGACCCTTCCAGGTCTTTCTATGTCCCCCTTCTTACATAAGAGTCCTTGCACTCTGCCCAGATATTATCCACTATGACCAAGTAGGCTTCATCCCAGGTAGTCAGAGGTGGTTCAATAAATCCATCAATGTAATCCACCATATAAACAAACCAAGAAAAAACACATGAAATCTCCTTAGATGCTGAAAAAGCATTTGACAAAATCCAACACCCATTCACGTTTAAAGTCCTGGAGAGATCAGGGATTCAAGGCACATACATAAAGATAGTAAAGGCAATATACAACAAGCCTATAGCTAACATCAAACTAAACAGAGAGAAACTTAAATAAATCCCACTGAAATCAGGGACAAGGCAAGGCTGCCAACTCTCTTCCTATATCTTCAACATCATTCTTGAAGTCTTGCTAGAGCAATAAGACAATTAAAAGAGATCAAGGTGGTACAGTTTGAAAAGGAAGAAGTTAAAGTATAACTATTTGCTGATGATATGATAGTATACATGAATGACCCTAAAAATTCTACCAGGAAACTCCTACAGCTGCACCTTCAGCAATATGGCTGGATACAACATTAACTCAAAAAAAAAAATCAGTAGCCCTCCTGTACACAGAAGACAAATGGGCTGAGAAAGTAATTAGGGAAACAACATTCTTCACCATAACTACAAAGGGCAAAAAGTACCTTAGTATAACTCAAACCAAGCAAGTGAAAGAGTTTTTGAAAGAAACTTCAAGGCTCTGATGAAAGAAAAAGAAGATATCAGAAGAAGGAAAGATCTCCCATGCTCATGGCTTAGCAGGATTAGTCTATAGATGCAATGCAATTCCCACCAAGTAACCAACACAGTTATTTACAGACCTTGAAAGAAAAATTCTCAACTTGATATGGAATAACAAGATACTCAGAATTGCTAAAACAATCCTCTCCAATAAAATATCTTCAGGAGGGATCTCCAACCCTGATCTCAAGTTGTACAATAGAGCAACAGTAATAAAAACTGCATAGTGATGGCATAGAAACAGACTGGTGGAACAATGGAACCAAATAGAAGACCCAGAAATAAATCCAAACACTTACAGACACCTCATCTTTGACAAAGATGCCAAAACCATACAATAGGGAAAATATAACATCTTCAATAAATGATGCTGGTTTAACTGGATATCTACATGCAGAAAATGCAAATAGATCCATATTTATCACCCTGCACAAAACTAAAGTGCAAGTGGATCAAAGACTTCAATATAAAATCAGACACACTAAACCTGTTAGAAGAAAAAGTGAGGAAGAGCCTTGAGCTTATTGGCACAGGAGACAACTTCCAGAACAGAACACCAACAGCTCAGGCTCCAAGTCAACAATCAATAAATGGGACCTCATGAAACTGAAAAGCTTCTGTAAAGCAAAGGACACTGTCTTTAGAATGAAAAGACAGCCTACAGATATGGAAATGATCTTCACCAACCCGATATCTGACACAGGGCTAATATTCAGAATATATAAAGAACTGAAGAAGTTAAATAGCAACAAATCAAGCAATCCAATTTAATGGGGTACAGAGCTAAACAGAATTCTCAGTAGAGGAATATAGGATAGCAAAGAAACACTTAAAGAAATGTTCAACATCCTTACTCATTAGAGGAATGCAAATCAAAACTACCCTGAGAGTTCACCTTACACCCATCAGAATGGCTAAGATCAAGAACTCAGAGGATGTGAAGAAAGGGGAACCCTCTTCCTTTGCTGGTGGGAATGTAAACTTGTACAACCACTTTGGAAATCAATTTTGTGCTTTCTCAGACAAGTAGGAATAGTGCTTCCTCAAGATCCAGCTATACCACTCTTAGGCATATATACAAGAAATGCTCAAGTATACAATAACGACATTTGCTCAACCATTTTCGTACAAGCTTTATTTATAATAGCCAGAATATGGAAACAACCCAGATGTTCCTCAATGGAGGAATGGATGAAGACATTGTGGTACATTTACACAATGGAATACTACTCAGCAATTAAAAATGAGAAAATCAGGAAATTTACAGGCAAATTGATGGAACTAAAATCCTGAGTGAGGTATCCCAGAAGCAGAAAAACACACGTTATATACTCACTTACAAGTGGATATTAGACATATAATATAGGATAACCATACTAAAATCTGTATACCTAAAGAAGCTAAGACAGAAGGAGGACCCTGGGTAAGATGATCAATCCTCATTCAGAAAGGCAAATGGGATAGACATTGGAAAAGGAGAAAACAAGAAACAGGACAGGAGCCTACCACAGAGGGCCTCTGAAAGACTGTCCAGCAGGTTATTAAAGCAGATGCTGAGACTCATAGCCAAACTCTGGGCAGAGAATTTTATGAAAGAAAGGGGAAATGATAGACTTGGAGGGGACAGGAGCTCTACAAGGAAAACAACAGAACTAAGGAATCTATGTCCAGGGTTTTTTTCTGATACTGATACTCCAACCAAGGACTACTCTCAGAAATAACCTAGCCCACCCACCCCCCTCTGCACAGATGAATCCCATGGCAGCTCAGTGTCCAAGTAGCTTCCTTAGTATGGGGAACAGGGGGTGTCTCAGACACTAACTCAGTGGCTGGCACATATTTTTCCATGTGGACAACATCCATTAAGCTCTTAATCTTATTAAGAGTGATGCCGTAAATTCTTTGGCAACATAGCATAGAGTGATGTATCTATTTGTGAGTGAAAAATCTGTGATGAACAGTTCACAGAGACAGAAGATTTAGAAACAGTCTCTCTCAAATTTCTCAGATTTTTCTTGGGGCCTTCCATGCACACAAAGGATGGAAATATGATTGATTAAAGTGTAATTGGTAGTATGTTCTTTCATTGCTGGTCTTAAAGGTGACTGATGTTTGAACTTGTTCTTTGTGACTCCGAGGCATCCAAAGCCTTTGCTTTGACTGAGCTCTGCTGACAGAAGGTTAACAGACTAAAACACTCTTCTGTTAACATGAAGGGAAAAATCTTCCTTTTTTTTAACAACACCAGAATACAAAAAAAAATTTAAAATGTAGTGAGTAAAGTGGGCAATATTGGAAACAAAGACTGAATTTAGCTTCAGGCCCTTGTTATGACTTTTAACAGGAGAAAATAATTTTGAATGCATCTAGCTAGCCATAAACTATATCTTACACATATGACTCTCATTCATACTTACTTATTCTTTCCATTAAGAACGATAACAATTATATTGTTGAAAGAGAAGAGGATATTTATTGTGACTTGTGGCTATTTTATGCACAGATAGAATCATCTGTCACATGAAATTAATTGTTAGAGAGTAGAAAATGAACAATTTTTGGCTTTGAACCAAAATAGTCGCTTTTTTTTTTCAATTTAAAAATTCAGATTAGTGAATGAGACTGGATCATATTTTGAGTTTCTTCAGTTATCTGAAATCCAAGTCATCACATTTGGTATGGTGTACAGTATTGAACAGTCTTCATAATTTCTTTCCTATTTTTTGACTTAGTTACTTAGGCACAATTTTACTTAATTGCATTCATTCCTAATGAAGGCATGGGATTCTCTATGCATGGATGATAGTGCGAAGGTTTAGAAATGATGCGTACCTTACCTAGTTGTTATTTTGCTGTTCTCTCTCTCCACTTCTCCCTCTCTTATTCCTTTCCTCTTCCTCCCATGGCCCCTGGTATTACTCATGTTTTTGTCTGTTAATTTTGAAATTCAAATAACTATACTAAAGATCTAGAAATAACTTACAATTTGAAAAATAATGTTTGTTTAAAAGATGATATTTTTAAGTGACTAGGAATTTGAGGTACAAATTATATCTGATCCTCATATATTTTCTCCATAATACATGATATACTGACTGTTTAATATCTTTAATAGACAACATAATCATAGTTATATTTTCTAATATAAATTTGTCATCTAGTAGAACATGTTAATTCAAAAGAACACTGTTCTTAGAGCTCTTGTCTATTAGAGTTGGTTATACATGTTGAAGAGAAGATGCTGAACACTGTAAGAGACCAGGATAATACTTATAGTAGCATTTTGTATTTTCACTACATTATGTGTTTGAAATCTTATATGAGTATATTTAGCTGTTAAATTCATATGAACATATTTATGAATACCTATCACACTTTATATCTACTTTTAACTAATCTATATCTATTATCTATCTATGTATATTTAAGTTTATAAACACACACACACACAAGTTTTCTCAACAACATTGTGGTTTTCTTGTTGCCCTGTAGAGAACATCAGTGCTCAAGGAACTCCACATTGGAAAGAACTTTCAGCTAGTGAGGGCTTATATTTGGTGGAACATATCACTTTCCAGCCCAGTAACTCTCACATGGTGCATTTACAAAAGAGAGGTCTTGCTGCTTAATTCCATTATCTCCCATCTCCCATGATATGTCCTGTTTCTCCTGATCCTTTCCATTATAGAGGATGAATTTCTCCTAATACTTTCAAGGTTAAAGTTTTTAAAATGCATTCTCCAAGGTATAATCAATTATACATATGTGGGATTGCCAGGTACCACAGACTTGCTAAGATAGGCAAAAGACTTTAACCACTTAAAAAATAACTGATTTTCTTTCATTGTACCTATATCCATCAGCAGGGAGACAGAGAGACAGAGAGAGAAAAAGAGAGGGAGGAAGGGAGCAGATTGGAGGTACTTTGAATGGGTCACACAATTACAGCCATCAATAAATCAAATCAAATCAGTCAAGTCAAATTGGGAGGGGACTATGCTCCTACTAAATTTTATACTCAGAATCCCCAGTTTGAGTATATACACGCTCCCCCCAACCCCTGTGTGTGTGTTTTCAGTTTTTGAAAGCCTTTGATTTCAATTTTCTCTTTGACAATTTGTGTGAATTTTGTTGAAAGCTTCACAAAAGAAGGAAAAAATATGTTGCCATAGTAATTGTCTGCATATAATTTGGATGGATATCATGGGAAATTCATCAACCATTAAAATGTTGTTGTAACAATTCTATCCTAAATGATTCTCAAAGTAACAAAATAGAATAAAGACATTGTCTTTGCATCTCAAAAATCATGTTCCCTGGAAATAGGACTCCAAGATTCTCATAAGGACACATCACTAAAATAACACACAAAATGAACAATGGCATTATTAAATAGATGAAACTCAAACATAGTCACTTTTATTTTCTTTATTATTATTATTTATTACAATTTATTCACTTTGTATCCCAGATGTAGCCCCTTCCCTTGTCCCCTCCCACTCTCACCTTCCCTCCTTCTTCCCCTTTCATGTCCCACCTCCTGTCTAATCAATGATAGGGGAGGTCCTCCTCCCTTTCCATCTGACCCTAGCCTATCAGGTCTCATCAGGACTGGCTGCATTGCCTTCCTCTGTGGCCTGTGTTTCTCTGGCATTCGATATTCTGTTGAGAATTATGTTTAGTTCTGTACCACATTTTCAATTGGATTACATGGTTTGTTGGTGTTTTAACTTCTTGAGTTCTTTATATATTCTGGATATTAGCTCTCTGTTAGATGTGGAGTTGGTGAAGATCTTTTCCCAGTCTGTAGGTTGTCATTTTGTTCTATTGACAGTGTCCTTTGCTTTACGGAAGCTTTTCTGTTTCATGAGATTCCATTTATTGATTTTTGATCTTAGAACATGTTCTGTTGGTGTTCTTTTGAGGGAATTGTTTCCTGTGCCAATGAGTTCAAGACTCTCCCCCACTTTTTCTTCTAATGGATTTAGTGTGTCTGGTTTTATATTGAGGTCTTTGATCCATTTGGACTTTACTTGTGTGCACGGTGATAGGTATGGGTGTATTTGCATTTCTCTACATGTAGACATCCAGTGGAAATAATCACACTCAAGGCTGAAATCAATAAATTAGAAACAAAGAGACCAATCCATGGTCACTTCTTAAGTTGAGTGATTTTATATATGCAGGGTTAGAATAAAATAGTGCATTGATTTTTTTAAGTCAGTTTTCATTACATTCCCTTATTCTTTATCTCTACGCATGGGTGACTGAAATTGAGCAAATGTTTGATAACTTATCAATAGTTCTCATCTTTGACCATTCTGCTCTGTGTTCACACATTTATCTGCAATATACTAATCAATGACTTGGTGAATACAGTCTGCTATTACCTTTATTCTGCAGAAGAGAAAGTTGAAACCAACAGGGATTAACCTTTCCAAGTAGACAAGTGTTGATAAGTAGTGAAGTGGATTTGGGACTGAACACTCCCTTGGGGGCTGAAGAGATTACTCAGTGGTTAGGAGCACTTGCTGCTCTTTCAGAGAACTTGGGTTCAGTTTTCACCATCTATATAGTAGCTCATATGCATCCATAACTCCAGTTCTAGGGTACCTAATGCCTTCTTCTGACCTCATGTATGTGGTCAATATATACAGAGTACAAGCATAACATTCATATGCACAAAATAAATAAATCTAAAAAGAAACTAAACTATGATTATCTCCCCAGGATTTATTTAGCATAGATCACAAAATAAATGTTTAACTGTGTCTTATTTTGTAAATAAACAAATGTGTTTGTCTTTTTAAATGTAGTTTATTTTTTTAATTAAATTTTGATACCCTTCTGGGTCGAGTCGTTCAGAGGCCCTCAGTGGTTGGCTCCTGTCCATTTCCTGTTTTCTTCCTCTTCCAATATCCATCCCATTTGCCTTTCTTAGGATTGATCATCTTACCCAGGATATTCTTTCTTACTTAGCTTCTTTAGGTATATAGATTTTAGTATGGTTATCCTATATTATATGTCTAATATGCACTTATAAGTGAGTATATAGCATGTGTGTCTGTCTGCTTCTGGGATACCTCACTCAGGATGATATTTTTTAGTTCCATCAATTTGCCTGTAAATGTCCTGATTTCCTCATTTTTAATTGCTGAGTAGTATTCCATTGTGTAAATGTACCACAGTTTCTGTATCCATTCCTCAACTGAGGAACATTTGGGTTGTTTCCAGATTCTGGCTATTACGAAGCTGCTACGAACATAGTTGAACAAATGTCCCTGCTGTGCACTTGAGCATATTTTGAATATATGCCCAGGAGTGGTATAGCTGGATTTTGAGGAACTGTTCCTACTTGTCTGGGAAAGCACAAGATTGATTTCCAAAGTGGTTGTACAAGTTTACATTCCCACCAGCAGTGGAGGAGGGTTCCCCTTTCTCCACATCCTCTCCTGCATGTACTGTCACTTGAGTTTTTTATCTTAGCCATTCTGATGGGTGTAAGGCTGTCGTTTTGTTCTGATGCCAGTGTCCTTTGCTTTACAGAAGCTTTTCAGTTTCATGAGGTGCCCAACAGCACATGCTCTAACATTTTTTTATTTTTTAATTACATCATATCCTCTCTTTCTTTATTTTTTCAAAAATCCTTCCACATTCCCCTCTTTGCTATCTGTTAAATTTTTGACCTCTTTTAACACTAATTATTCTTACATACATATATGCATATTTTTAAATAAGATATTTTGCTACTTACACCCAAGAGAAGGAAGCAAATTTGGGGCAGAAGAGGCTAGTCTCAGTTGTTCTGCCTAACAGTAACATGTCATTACTCTGCAATGGGGACTAAACTAGCCATTTCATCCTGGAGGCTCCTTGACCCACTGAGGAATATCCCTGTCTTCCTGCCACTAGCACCACAAGTTGTCATTTTAATAGCTTGCCTTAATGGCTTTGCATGAACTTTATTTTCTCTTTTAGACCAGTTTCATAATGCAAACCCATTGTGAGAGAATGTTCTGTTTTTAGTGAAGAGTTATGCTATTTCAACATCTTACTTAGTAAGAAGAGAATAGTTACTTTGAAGTGTGAAGGTAACTAAAAAGGGCCCACAGGCAGCAGCAGAATCCTCTCTTTTTTTTCTACTGGAAAACTTGAGTTTTTTCTGTTTTTGTTTTCCCCAAACTGCAAGAATTTGGAGATCATGAAATATTGTGGTCCATTTTGGCTTCTGTAAGTGAAAGGGAGAGAAGTGGAGAGCTCTGTCTCACCTACGCTTGGCTCTAGAAACTTTTGAGTAGAATTCTCTATTACAATACAGTACTACCTGTGCTAAAAAAAGGAGAGAAGGGAATGTGTGCACAATGCTACTTGGTTTTGTTAAGAAACCTGGATTATTAAACAAGATAAAACTGTTATGTTTGAAAATCACACCCAAGAATTGTGAAAATATGCAAATTATAACCTTATACTCTGGTGATAGGTCTATAATTTAGAACATAATGAAGTACATATTGAAGGAAGCTCTCCAAACCTACATAAAATGTTTATGGACATATGGGCTTGAGGTCAAACTTTCTTTTCTACAAGTCATATCCTATTAAAGTAATTGAAAACATGTGTGAAGAAGACTCCCACAGAGTGAGGGTTCCCTCCCAGAGCCCAGATTGGGCACAAAACATAGCCAAACACCTGTTTTCACAAAGAGATCCTTTATGAACCAGGGAAGAAAAGGTAAAATGTTGCTCTCCTATTCAGGCAGAAAAACAGCAGCAAGTGACCTTGTAGATATAATTTTTAAGAGTAGAAAGAAGAGGTCTGTGTTAGAATGGGCTGGGACGCAGCAATATGTTTTGATTGGGCATGTTAATTAGATGAATGGAAGGAGGATTTTGATTGCTGTACTTCAATACTTTGATAGCTGGACTTTGGTAGTCACCCTCATGGGGGGGGAGGAAGTAGACAAATAAGGAAACAGAACTTGGGGGCTAGCTTTAGAAATTAAATCTGTTTGAGAAAGTGCTAGATTGGTTTGCAAAGTGGTTGTACCAGTTTACATTTCCACCAGTGATGGAGGAGGGTCCCCCTTTCTCCACAACCTCTCCAGCATGTGTTGTCACTTGAATTATTGATCTCAGCAAATTTCATGGGTGTAAGGTGAAATCTCAGGGTTGTTTTGATTTGCATTTCCCTAATGAGTAAGGACATTGAACATTTCTTTAAGTGTTTCTTTGCCATTCGATATTTCTCTATTGAGAATTCTCTGTTTAGCTCTGTACCTGTTTTTAATTAGATTACTTGATTTGTTGCTTTTTAACTTCTTTAGTTCTTTATATATCCTGATATTAGCCCTCTGTCAGATATAAGGTTGGTGAAGATCCTTTCCAAATCTGTAGGCTGTCACTTTGTTCTGATGACAGTGTCCTTTGCCTTACAGAAGCTTTTCAGTTTCATGAAGTCCCATTTATTGATTGGCAATTTTAGTTTAGGTCTTAGAGCCTGTGCTGTTGGTGTTCTTTTGAGGGAATTGTTTCCTGTGCCAACGAGTTCAAGGCTCTTATTCACTTTTTCTTCTAAAAGATTTAATGTGTCTGGCTGTATGTTAAGGTCTTTGATCCACTTGGACTTTAGTTTTGTGCAGGGTGATAAGTATGGATCTATTTGCATTTTTCTACATGTAGACATCCTCAAGATCCAGCTATGCCACTCCTAGGCATATGTCCAAAATATGCTCAAATACACAACAGGGATATTTGCTCAACCATGCTCATAGCAGCGTTATTCAGAATAGTCAGAACCTGTAAACAACCCAGATGTCCCTCAGCGGAGGAATGGATTCAGTGGTGGAGGTACATTTACACAATGGAATACTATTCAGCAATTAAAAACAAGGAAATAATGAAATTTGCAGGCAAATGGTGGGAATGAGAAAAGATCATCCTGAGTGAGGTATCCCAGAAGCAGAAAGACATACATGGTATATACTCACTTATAAGTGGATATCAGACATATAATATAGGATAATCATTCTAAAATCTGTACACCTTAAGAAGCTAAGCAAGAAAGAGAACCCTGGGTAAGATGATCAATCCTGATTCAGAAAGGCAAATGGGATGGACATCAGAAGAGGGAGAAACCAGGAAACAGGACAGGAGCCTAACACAGTGGGCCTCTGAAAGACTCTACCCAACAGGGTATCAAAGCAGATGCTGAGACTCATAGCCAGACATTGGGCAGAGTACAGGGAATCTTATGAGAGAAGGGGAAGATAGAAAGCCCTAGAGGTAACAGGAGCTCCACAGGGAGATCAACAGTACCAAGAAATCTCAGTCCGGTGGTCTTTTCTGAGACTGATACTCCAATAAAGGACCACTCACAGAGATAACCTAGACCCCCACACAGATGTAGCCCCTGGCAGCTCAGTGTCCAAGTAGGTTCCCTAGTAAGGGGAACAGGGGCTGTCACTGACATGAACTCAGTGGTTGGCTCTTCCCTCTCCCCCCGCCCTCCCCCCGCCCTCCAGTCCCCTGTAGGGAGCAGCTTTTCCAGGTCACAAAAGAAGCAATGCAGCCAGTCCTGATGATATCTGATACAGTAGGGTCAGATGGAAGGGGAGAAAGACCTCCCCTATCAGTCTGATACAGTAGGGTCAGATGGAAGGGGAGAAAGACCTCCCCTATCAGTGGACTTGGAGAGGTGCATGGGAGGACATGAGGAGGGAAGGTGGGATTGGAAGGGAATGAGTTAAGGGACTACAGCTGGGATACAAAGTGAATAAACTAATTAATATAAAAATTTTAAATGAAAAAAAGAAATGTAATCTGTTTTTTAGCAATTTGGTTGGAAATGGTGAGGATGGCAAGGTCAGCCAGAGCCATGCTCTGCATGCATGAGCTGGCTAGAGCCCCTTCAATGTGTACAAGGCATGGATGTTGGTTATAATGCAGAGTAAAACCACAACCCTTATGCACCAAACTCTGAAACAACTAATTCCAGGCATTTCCAATAAGAAACTGGTCAGAAAATTTAACAAAAATATTGCCATGTACCTAGCTAATATTACATTATAACCACTTATCTCTATCAACTGCCTATTTAAGCTGTTTCCTTAAAAATTCCTACAATATATTTTTGATAAGTGCTCTTACAGATATAATTTAACTATTAATGTATGCAATACAATATATAACATATGATCATCATAAAGTCTGAGGCAGCATACAAGTATGCTGGCAAAATAACATAGATTTTGTATATGTGTAGATTTTAAAAAATCATGTATATTATATTGAGGGAGAATTTTTTTCTCCCCTCTCTTCATTAGCCAAAATATGCTATTTCTTCTAAATTTTTAAAGTTTTGTGAACTATGGTGTTTATATTTAGTCCTCACAGATGTAGGCTTAGAAATGGTCAAATTAATCTAAGGAGAGAAGTACCTATTAAACAACATTCAATTGTTTCTCAGTCTTTGCTCTCTAACAATATTTGGGGCTGGAAGGAGAGTTAGGATTGGGTGTCAATTTTAATGGTGATAAAACATATTTGTGCAAATGTTTGATTCATACTAACAAATTTAAAAACATTGACCTTCATACCATGTCCATACTGTCTCTGCTCAAGACAGCAATCAACACATCACATGAAATTCATGAAGACATGCATCAATCATCTTGTTGTTTAGAGACTGTCATTTACCTGAATGCCTGATCCAAAGAGAACATGTAGTCACATGAATAAACACTAGTATCATTGTGTTTTCTGGACACAGAACCTGGCCCAAAACATACATTTTAATATCAAGGCTTCATGTAACCCCCAAACATCAAAATGTCTTAGGAAGTAAAGAATAGTCCCTCTCTAAGGTTTTTGCATCAAGTGGATACCTATTCAAGCCACTTTAACAGTGATGGAGTGACTTGGAGATGTTTTGTACACTTGAACAGAGTAAACCCAGTTAGTGTGGGCAGTGCAACATGATTATTTGGCAGGTAGTTAAAAAAACCATCCCAAGATGTTCATCTATTTAAGGTTTGCCACTCTCAGCAAGGGATATAAAAGTGGTAGTTATCCATCAATGGGGGTAGCAATTGCTCTTATGGTGGTATTTACCTTTTCTCTTGATGCTTATCAGATAATTGCCCAAAAGGTAGAATTAGAGGATATCTCTTACCCTCTAAAGCTAATATCTGAACTACTAAAAGAGTTACAAGATATAGACTGACTCACCATCTTCCTCCCTTGTGCAATCAGAGGTTCCCTATTTTAGATCCAGATCGCCTGAATCCATTTATTTCACCTGCTTTGCTCTAATATAACAAATAATGGATGTCTGGGCATGGTAGAGCCCCATGTTAGCTTGTCCATTATAGGAGCTTAAACCAGTTGCCACAAGAAGTATATTCTCAGGGCATGATAATACAGCAAAAGTTCAGTAAACCAAATTGTTACCTGATGAAAACCATAGGTACTGTCACAGCTCTGACTATATCCCAGTTTTTAGTAGAGATGATCTCAGCATTTCCTCACAAAACGAACTGATTAACAGGAGGAGTCTAATTGTCTTTGGGCAGGTAGACAAATGAGGAGAGTCACAGAGTCAACAAGTAACTCAAGATAGGTAGTGTCAGAGCATCTCTTGGTCTCATATCTTTGTCCCTATTCTTGATGAGCACCTAACTGATTTCTGGAATTCAGAAACATGCTGACAGTTCTACACTCTTCAGATTTTGAACTGTATCTCATTTTCACATCAATATTATAAATATATGATTGCATTATATATTATTATAAATGTGTAAGTGGTTTTAGTTTGTTTTGAGACAGGATGTCACTAGGTAGTTCTATAGGCAAGAATGACCTTGGATTTGCAATGATTTGTAGTCATTGCCTCCTGAGTACTGAAACTGCAAGCATGTGTTATCACACCTGGTATATTCCTAGAATTTTGATTATTGAATATTTTAATCTCAAAGTAAAACTTGTTAATAAAGTTTCAAGTTTATTTCAGTACATGTGCTATGCACTGCATCTGATTAACTCTGGACCATTTATAATTGAATGAGATGAAATTCTGACATCTTTTCACATATTCTCTTCCCTCCTCTCATCTGCCCTCCTCTCCTTTGCCCTCTCCCTCTCCTCTAGTTCCTTCTCATCCCTGTAAAACACATTTTGAGGGACACATTATAAAAATAACTTCACTGGAAATTATAGCTAAACCCTTTGTTTTTAAAATGTCATTTCTCCCAAGAAAATAGACTTCTCTCTGCTCCATTTGGGTATCTCCGTAATCAGGTTCTGAGTCTCATGGTAAACACCTTGACATTTCCCAAGGCTTCTGGATGATATACTTGGCTTAATTTGGAGATGAGTGATGTTATTTTTAATTTGATTGTTGGTGTTTTGTGTTTATTGGCCTCTTTCTTTGGCAACAGTTTGCATTCAGTGTCTTGCCAAATGATAACAGCAGATCAAAATTTGAAAGTCTCTCATTTAATCTTACCAAGACTACATGATGACATTCTGCCAGTTTACGCGGAGCTCCTCCAGCTTCCACTCTCAGTATTGTTGATTATGATAGTAATTTTCATTGCAAACTTAACCAATTAAGAAATGTGTAGAACTCAAGAAGTTAAAAAGCAACAAATCAAGTAATCCAATTAAAAAATGGGATATAGAGCTAAACAGAGAACTCTCTGTAGAGGATTGTAGAATGGCAGAAAAACACTTAAAGAAATGTTCAACGTCCTTAACCATCAGGGAAATACAAATCAAAACAACCCTGAGATTTCACCTTACACCCACCAGAATGGCTAAGATCAAAAACTCAAGTGACAACACATGCTGGAGAGGATGTGGAGAAAGAGGAACCCTCCTCCATTGCTGGTGGGAATGTAAACTTGCACAACCACTCTTGAAATCAATTTGGTGCTTTCTTAGACAATTAAGAATAATGATTCCTCAAGATCCAGCTATACCACTCCTAGGCATATATCCAAAAGATGCGGAAGTACACAACAAGGACATTTGCTCAACTATGTTTGTAGCTGCTTTATTCGTAATAACCAGAACCTGAAAACAACCCAGATGTCCCTCAGTTGAGGAATGGATACAGAAATTGTGGTACTTTTACACAATGGAATACTACTCAGCAATTAAAAAGGAGGAAATAATGAAATTTGCAGGCAAATGGTGGCACCTGGAAACTATCATCCTGAGTGAGGTATCCCAAAAGCAGAAAGAAACATATGGTATATACTCACTTATATAGACCTATAGGATAGGAAGGTCAAGCTGAAATCTACACACCTAGAGAGGATATACAGGAAGGAGGACCCAGGTTGGTATGATCAATGCTTGTTTGGATGAACAAATGGGATGGACATTGAGTGGAGG
>CM053745.1:63934063-63954995 GCA_028658305.1 Pachyuromys duprasi | reverse complement strand
GATGCAAAGTACCTAACCTGTGATTGATATAAAAATAAAAATAAATAAATTTAAAAAAATGAGGAAATCGTGAAATTTGCAGACAAATGGTAGGACCTGGAAATGATCATCCTGAATAAGGTATCCCAAAAGCAGAAAGACACACATGGTATATACTCACTTATATAGCCCTATAAGATAGGATAAACATACTGAAATCTATACACTTAAAGAAGATAAGGAAGAAAGAGGAGCTGGAGTAAGAGGATTAATCCTCACTTAGAAAGACAAATAGGATGGACATTGGATGTAGGAGAAAACAAGTAGCAGGACAAGAGCCTACCACAGAGGGCCTCTGAAAGACTCTACCTAGCAGTGTATCAAAGCAAATATTAAGACACTAACCAACCCTTTGGCAGAGTGCAGGGAATCATATGAAAGAAGGGGGAGTTAGTATGACCTGGAGAGGTCAGGAGGTCCACAAGGACCAAATATATCAGGGCACAGGGGTCTCTTATGAGACTGTTTCTCCAATCAAGGACCATGTATGGATATAATCTAGAACCCTTGCTTGAATGTAGCAAATGGTAGCTCAATATCCAAGTGGGTACCCTAGCAAGGGGAACAGGGACTAATTCAGACATGAACTAAATGGCTGGCTCTTCTATCTCCCCTCCTCCAAGGGAGGAGCAGTCTTGCTAGGCCACAGAAGAGGACATTGCAGCCAGTCCTGAAGAGACCTGATAAGCTAGAGTTAGATGGAAGGGGAGGAGGTCTTCCCCTATCAGTGGACTTGGAAAGGAGCAAGGAGGAGATGAAGGAGGGGTGGGAATGATAGGGAGGGAATTCGAGAGGGGCTACGGCTGGGATACAAAGTACATAAGCTGTGATTAATATAAAATTAAAAAAAAAGAAATGTGTAGATAACAAAACACCCATGGGAATGTCTATGACTACATTTTTAGAGATGGTTAGTTTAATGAACCAACCCTTTGATTAGATGATTTAACCCCTTAAAATATGTTGATGAAAAGTTGCGAGTGAGAATTAATTGGAGAAGGTTGGTTACCTGGGGTGTGTCCTTGGAATATGTATTCCTCGAAGTCTTCCTATCTTCCACTTTTCTTCCTATTCTCTATAACATGAATTGATATGCTCTGTCTCTTTGTAACTCACAGGAGAATCAATATCTGAAAACATGAGCAAAATAAGTGACTCCTTTTTAGTTGATCTTGGAGCTTTAATGAGTCACAGAATTAAATTTAAGCAATATATATTAATGTCATGTTAGGTAGAATTATGTATTATTAATTTTACCATATATTATATATGTTACTAATGTAATATATTAATAAAATTTAAGGCTAGGGTAATAACTTTAGAAAATTTATCAGTTTGTAGAAAACTAGACAATATACAACATTCTTTACATACTCTCTTGGCATCTTTTATTGCTAATATTTTTTTCTAATAAGACATTAAACTTTTTAATGAAGTTTTGCCCATAGAGCCCCTTAACTCTTCTTGTATCTAGAATTTACTCATTGGATTGTAAGAAATTATGTACAGCTAGATTACAAAGAAGATATTTTAATGATGTATACATTTACTATAGATAACAGTGTTTATTAGGAGTATAATGTATACACTCAGTATGCCTACAATTTCTGTAATAAGCCATTATTTGTTTTCCATTCTATTCCCCCTAAATGCTTATAATAGTGACTTTAAATCTTTCTAAGATGTTACATAATTTAATCCAGAATGTGGGTTTAGCTATTCACTTTTATTACCAATTATTTCAAGAATGACTGCTGTTTACTTTATATACCTCTGTATTGCTTTATGTTGGTCTATTTTACAAGCTAGATATACGAGATAAATTAACTTCATCAGGTTCTTCCACATTTGGTTAGCAATGAAGTGTCCTTGAAATATGTGCCAACCAAACTCCTTTCTAAAATGATGTTGGAAATCCTAGAAGTCAGCTCTGAATACAATACAAAGTGTGTATGTGATATACACTGAACTTCAAGACCTAACCAGAAAAACAGGAAAAATGGCATACTAAAATCATCAGTGTATTGGCATTATGCCTGTTCTGCATAAATAATTGAAAAGCAATAAATTAAGCCTAGTCTACATGGAGATGTGTTGAATGATACTAGTATTGCACAGAGAAAACAGCAAGATTAAAATCTGCTATTTTTGTAACGCAATTCAAAAGCAAAATAGGCATCTCATGATTATTTGCATGTGATTATATATGTAGAGGTTTTTTGTAACATCATCATTAAAGGATAGAAAAGCTAAGAAGTTTTCTCTGTACGAAATAGAGGGTAAAACAAAGTGTTCCAAGCATGTATTAAGTTTTAGATTGTTTCCATAGAACAGATCCCAGGATTAATCTAAATGTCCAAATATCATTATTTCCTGACATTCTTTTTTATATTAATTTTTATTTATTTTAGTATTGATCACAGGTTATTTACTTTGTATCCCAGCCATAGCCCCTTTCCTTGTTCCCTCCCAACCCTACCCTCCCTCCCTCATCTCCTCCCTGTCCCTTTCCAAGTCCACTGATAAAGGAGGTCCTCTTCCCCTTCCATCTGACAACAGCTTATCAGGTATCTTCAGGACTGGCTGCAATGTCCTCCTCTGTGGCCTAGCAATGCAGTTCCTCCCTTGGGTGGCGGGGGAGGTAAATGAGCCAGTCAATGAATTCATATCAGAAATAGTCCCTGTTCCCCTTACTAGGGTACCCACTTGGATACTGAGCTACCGTGGGCTACATCCAAGTAGGGGTTCTAGGTTATATCCATACATGGCCCTTGTTTGGAGAAACAGTCTCATTAAGGACCCCTGTGCCCTGATATATTTTGTCCTTGCAGAGCTCCTGTCCTCTCCCGGTCATACTAACTCCTCCTTTTATCATATGATTCCCTGCACTCTACTGAAGTTTTGGTTATGAGTCTCAGCATCATTTTGATATACTGCTAGGTAGAGTCTTTCAGAGACCATCTGCAGCCTGACAAACTTAATAGACTCTTTTCTGTGGAAGATGTTGTGGTACTTGTTTCTCCACAGACAAGTTGGTCACAGTAGCTGAGGTGTGAAATGACCCTACACACAGGTCCAGGTGTTAAACAGGTAACCATGATAAGGGGTGGGTAATGATAGGAGTGTGGGGAGAAGCTCGCAAACTGCTGTTCTATAGAGATTAGCTTGCTGTGATCCCTGCAAAGAAAATTTAGTCTAAAGAGTTAATGGGCTAAATGGAAGTATTCAGGTTTTAGTACATAATATTACCCATAAGTATGTTTGGTCTCCAGAGGGTGATGCTACTTTGAAAAGTTGCAGAAGACTGGGGAGATTGCCCAGTGGTTAAGAACACTTGCCAATCTTCTAGAGGATCCAAGTCTGGGTTCCCAAAATCCACCCAAACTAAGGAACCTGACACCACCCTCTAGCTTCACAGGTACCTGAACATATCATACACACACACACACACAGAGAGAGAGAGAGAGAGAGCAAAATGATAATTAATAATAATAGTAATAATAATAATAATAATAATACCTCCCCATCAGTGGACTTAGAGAGGGGCAGGAAGGAGATGAGGGAGGGAAGGTGGGATTGGGAGAGAATGAGGGAAGGAGCTGCAGCTGGGATACAAAGGAAATAAACTCTAATTAATATAAAAATAAATAAAACATTGCATAAATTAAAAAATAATAATAATGAACAAATCTTTAAAAAATAAAACACCAAAAACCTAGAAAGTAGATCCCAGAGGAAGTAAGTAGTAAATAGGGACTTGTCCTTGGAGGTTTGTTCTCTGTGAGTTTTTTCAGTTTCACAGAGACTGAACTGGTAATAGTAAAATTACTATTGTTATCCTACAATTTATCATTCTTTAGCTTTGCTATTTATTCCAGGAAATAGAATTTCATTTGCTGGGTGTATTAGTTTAATGAGATTATCATTATTTTTATTTTCATCAAATTGGAAGTTTAATTTGACATGACCTAGCAATAGCATTTGTTAGCACTTTACAGATCAGAGTTGGAAAGACATTTTAAAATATTTGATAGACAGGTGTGCTCTAAGTGGTATACTTCCCAGTCACATGAAAAGAATTGTGCAATTAAAAAATGAAGAATCTGCCAGTCCTAGGCAATAATGCAAAATGATAATAAGCAGTATCTCAGTGATTTCTTTGAATATTGGGAATTGATCTACCTCAATACCAGCTATACCACTCCTGGCCAAATGCCCAAAGAATGCTCCATCCTCCGGTAAAGACGCCTGCTCAATTATATTCATAGTAGGCTTATTCAAGAAATTGGAAACAACCTAGTTGTACCTCAACCAAAGAATGGATTAAAAAAAAGTGGTACATTTACACAATGGAGACATACTCAACTGTTAAAAACAATAACATTATGAAATTTACAGACAAATGGAACTAGAAAAATGAAATCATCCTGAGTGACAAGTAACCCAGAAAGACAAACATGGTATTACTCATCTATAAGTGAATATTTATTATTATTATTATCATTTGTTACAATTTATTCAGTTTGTACCCTGACTGTGGACCCCTCCCTCGTCTCCTCCCAATCTCACCCTCCCTCTTTTTCTCTTATGCCCCTCCCCTTGTCCACTGATAGGACCATGCACGGAGAGGACCTAAAACCTCGCTCAGGTAGATTCAGTCTCCAAATGCGTTCCCTAATAAGGGGAGCAGAGACTTTCTCTGGCATGAACTCAGGGGCAGTCTCTCTGATGACCTCTTCCTGGGGGAGCAGCCTTGCCAGGCCACAGAGGAAGACAATGTAACCAATCCTGATGAGACCTGATAGACTAGAGTCAGATAGAAGGAGGACCTCCCCTGTTAGTGAATATTAACTGTAAAGTAAAGGGCATCACAACACAATCCACAGATCCAGAAAGATGGAGTAACAAAGAGGGCTCAGGGGGAATGCACGAATTCCCCTGGGAAGGGAAAATAGAACAGATCCTGGGAGTGGACTGGAGCTGGTGGGGATGGAAACAGGAGGGATAAGGAGGGAGAGGGAAATGGGTGAGACTGGAACTGGGGCCCGATTTTGAAGGAAAAGTAGAAACCTAGCGTGATGGAAACTCCTAGGAATATGAGGGTGCTCCTAGCGAAGACTCCTAGTAGTGAAGTATACAGAGCCAGAACCGGCTAGTTCCTGTAACCAGACAAGACTTCAGTGGAGGGATTGGGACACTAGCCCAGCCACAAAATCTTTGACCTACAAATAGTCTTGACTGCAAGATGTGCTGGTGTAAAAGTGGTGCAGAAATTGTGGGAGTGGCCAACCAATGAGATTGGTCCAGCTTGAGACCCATTCCGATATAGGGAGCCCATGCCTGACACTGCCTGGAGTGTGGGGAATCAGAGGCTCTTTGATCATCTCCCCGTGAGGGGGAAGCAGCCTTACCAGGCCACAGAGGAAGACAATGCAGCCAGTCTTGATGAGACCTGATAGGCTAGGGTCAGATAGAAGGAAAGGAGGACTTCCCCTATCAGTGGACTGGGGAAGGGGCATGGGAGGAGAAGAAGGAAAGAAGGTGAGATTGGGAGGGGCAAGAGAGGGGGCTACAACTGGGATACAAAATGGATAAATTGTAATAAATAAATTAATTAATTAAAAAAACACAATCATGGATCAGAGTCTAGCATAATCATCATCAGAGAAGCTTCATCCAGTAACTTATGGGAACAGATGCAGAAGCTCAGCCAAACATTAGGCTGAGCTCAGGGACTCTTGCAGGATGGGGATGAAGGATTGCAGGAGTCATAGGGGTCAAGAACACCACAAGAAAACTAACAGAATCAACTATCCTGGGCCCGTAGGAGCTCACAGAGACTGAATTAACAATCAGGAAGCTCGCATGGGTCTAAACCAGGCCCTATACATATTTGTGTAGGTTGGTCTTCATGCGAAACTCCTGACAGTGGAAGCAGGGGCTGTCTCTGATTCTTTCGCCTGTTTTTAGGACCCCTGTCCTCCTATTGGTTTTTCTAGTTCAGCTTTAATATGAGGGGAGGTGCCTAGTCTTATTGCAACTTGATATCCTATGCTTGGTTGGTATCCCTTGGAAGACTGCTCTTTTCTGAAGGGAAACAGATGAGGAATAGACTGGGGGAAGAAAGGAGGAGATGGTGAGAGACTAGGAGAAGAAGAAGGAGGGAAAATTGCAGTTGAGATGTAATATATGAGAGAATAAATTTAAAAATTATCAAAACATGAAAACAGATAAACCTTTAAAAAGTAACCGATACAGGTATAATTATACTTTTAAGTTCTCATTAAGTGAAGTGAGTCTGCTAGGTGAACAGCACTCAGATCTTTCATGAATCATTTCAGATTTTCCACCTTATTTTTCGTTGTAGAAAAAGTCACTTTGATGTGACTCACATCATGGGAAATGTTTTTCTCACACTTCTTTAAGAAACCTACTTTAATTAAGTATCCTGGAGAGCAGTGCCTGTGTATGTGTGTGGTAAGGCATTGTATATATGTGTGCAAATGTATATGTATGTGCACATGCTTGTGGTGACCTGAAACTCGTATCAAGTGTCATTTCTCCATAATTCAACAACTGTTTTTTGTTTTGTTTTGTTTTGATTTGATTTGTTTTTGTCTGTCTGTATTTTAGACAGGATCTCTAACTGAACCAGAAGCACATAGATTCAGGTAACCTGCCCAATCAATGAAAGTTAGTGATAAAACAACACTCCTCAACTAAGGATAGGGATACAGGCATATGAACAATCTTCATCTTTTTAAGCTCAGGTCCCTGTGCTTGTATGGAAGACACTTTATTAACTGAGCTATCTCAGCAGCCCCTTTATGCATAACCTTTTTGTTTGTTTGTTTGTTTTCCCATTAATTTATTTGTTTAATCACTGTATAGCCTGATAACAGCACTCTCCCTTCTCTTCACCCAGTCCCAACTTTTGTCCCTTACCCCATTTTCATTCCCTCATTCCCTTCTTGATAGATACCACTTATCAACCTTAAATCATGATCAGGCAAACAATTTAAATAGACCAATAACCACTAACGAAATAGAAGGGGATCATTAAAAGTCTCTCAACCAAAAATTCCCTGGGCTGGATGGTTTTAGCAAAGAATTCTACCAGATTTTCATTGAAGAGCTAATACCAATACTCCTCAAACTATTCCAGAAAAGAGAAACAGAAGGAGCATTGCTAAACTCATTCTATGAGGCCACAGTCACGCTGATACCTAACCCACACAAAGACTTAACCAAAAAAATTCAGAGAATTCCAAAGCAATATCCCTTATAAAACTGACTTAAAAATACTCAATAAAATACTCATAAACTGAATCCAAGAACATATTATTCACCATGATCAAGTGGGCTTCATTCAGGGAGGCAGGGATGGTTTACCATACAAAATTCCATCATTGTAATCCACCATATAAACAAACTGAAACAAACAAACATGATCTAATTAGATGCCAAAAAACTCTTTAACAAAAATCTAAAACCCCTTCATGTTAAAAGTCTTGGAGACATCAGGGATACAAGGCACATACTTAAATACAATAAAGGCAATATACAGCAACCCAATAGTCAACATCAAATTAAATGGAGAGAAACTTAAAGCAGTACCACTAAAATCAGGGACAAGACAAGGCTTCCCACTCTTTCTGTATCTATTCAACATAGTACTTCAAGTTCTAGCCAGAGAAACAAGAAAATCAAAGGAGATCAACAGGATACAAATTGAAAAGGAAGAAATCAAAGTATCAATATTTGCAGATAAAATGATAGTATACCTAAGGGAAATTTTACCAGAGAACTACAACTGATAAAGAACGTCAACAAAGTGGCTGGATACAAAGTTAACTCAAAAAAATCAGTAGCCCTTCTTCATACAAGCAATGAACAGGCTGAGAAATAAATTAGAGAAACAATAGCCACAAATAATATAAAATATTTTGGTGTAATTTTAACCAAGCAAGTGAAAGATCTATATGACAACAACTTCAAGTCTCTGAAGAAAGAAATTGAAGATGATGTCAGAAGAGGGAATGATCTCCCATGCTCATGGACCTGTAGGATTAAAATATTAAAAATAGCCATCTTATGAAAAGCAATCTACCAAATTGAATGCAATTCCCATCAAAATATTAACATGATTTTTTATAGATCTTCAAAAATTCTCAACTTCATATAAAAAATAATAAAACAGAATAGTTTAAAAAATCGTGTACAATAAAATAACTTCTGGAGGCATCACCATCAATGATTTCAAGCTGTACTACAGAGCAATAGTAATAAAAACCTCATAGTCTTGGTTAAAAACAGACAGAATGATCAACAGAATTAAAACAAAGTCCCAGAAATAAACCCATACACATACTTTGACACTTGAAAAAAAAAAGCCAAAACTGTGCAATGGAAAAAAGAAAGCATCTTAAACAAATGGTTTTAGTTTAACAGGATGTCTGCATGTAGGAGAGTGCAAATAGATCCATATTTATCACCCTGCACAAAACTCAAATTCAAGTAGATCAAAGACCTCAAATTAGGATGGATACACTAAATCTAATAGGGGGGAAAGTTGAATATAGCCTGACCCATTGGTACAGGAGACCACTTGTGAACAGATCAACAGCTAAGACACTAAGATCAACAATAAGTGCTCTGTTCCCCAGTTTTCAATTGGATTATTTGATTTGTTGATTTTTAATTTATTTATTTCTTTTATATTCTGGATATTAGCCCTCTGTCAGATATAGGTTGGTGAAGATCCTTTCCCAGTCTCTAGGCAGTGCCATCACTTTGTTCTGATGAGAGTGTCCTTTGCTTTACAGAAGCTTTTCAGTTTCATGAGGTCCCATTGTTTGATTGTTGATCTTAGAGCCTGAGCTACTGGTGTTCTGTTCTGGAAGTTGTCTCCTGTGCAGTGAGTTCAAGGCTCTTCCCCACTTTTTCTTCTAACAGGTTTAGTGCATCTGGTTTTCAGAGCTAACCAGAGAACTCTCAATAGAGAAATATAGAATGGCAGAAAAACCCTTTAAAAAACTCTCTGTATCCTTAGTCATCAGGGAAATGCAAATCAAAACAACACTGAGATTTCAACTTACACCCATCAGAATGGCTAACATAAAAAACTCAAGAGACAACACATGCTGGAGAGGATGTGGAGAAAGGGGAACCCTCCTCCATTGTGGTGGTAATGTAAACGTGTACAACCACTTTGAAAATCAATCTGGTGCTTTCTCAGACAGTTAGGAATAGTGCTACCTCAAAATCCAGCTATACTAGCCATCCTAGGCATATATCCAAAACTATGCTCAAGGACATTTGTTCAACCATACTCATAGCAGCTTTATTCATAATAGCCAGAATCTGGAAACAACCCAAATGTCCCTCAGTTGAAATTGTGGTACATTTACACAATGGAATACTGTTCAGCAATTAAAAACAAGGAAATAATGAAATTTGCAGGCAAATGGTGGGAATGAGAAAAGATCATCCTGAGTGCAGTATCCCAGAAGGAGAAAGACACACGTGGTATATATCACCTATAAGTGGATATTAGGCTTATAATATAGGAGAATCATACTAAAATCTGTATACCCAAAGAACCTAAGCAAGAAGGAGGACCCTGGGTAAGATGATCAATCCTTACTCTTAGAGGGAGAAAACAGGGGAAAGAATGGGAGCTTACCACATAGGCTCTACCCAACAGGGTATCAAAGCAGATGCTAAGACTCATAGCCAAACTTTGGGCAGAGTTCAGGTGATCTTCTGAAGGAAGGGGAAGACAGAAAGACCTGGAGGGGACAGGAACTCCACAAAGAGAGCAATAAAACCAAAAAAATCAGGGCCCAGGTGTCTTTTCTGAGACTGATACTCCAACCAACGACCCCTCATGAAGAATACCTAGAACCCCTGCACAGATATAGCCCTTAGTAGCTCAGTATCCAATTGGTTCCCAAGAAAGGGGAACAGAGGCTGTCTCTGACATGAACTCAATGTCTGACTCTTTGATCACCTCCCCTTGAAGGGGGATCAGCCCTACCAGGCCACAGAAGAAGACAGTGCAGCTGTTTTTGATGAGACATTATAGGCTAGGGTCAAATGAAATGGGAATAGGATCTCCCCTATCAGTGGACTGGGAAGGGGCATGGGAGAAGAGGAAGAAGAGGAGGAAGAGGTGGGAGTGGGAGGGGACAAGGGAGGTGCAACAGATGGGATACAAAGTGAATAAATTATAATTAATAAAAACATAAATAAAATTAAAAAAATAAATGCAACCTCATGAAACTGAAAACCTTTTGCAAGGCAAAAGACATTACCAATAGGAAAAAAAAATGGCAGCCTACAGAATGGGAGAAAATCTTTGCCAACCATATATCTGGCAGAGGGATAACATCTAAAATATATAAAGTACAGGAAATTAAACACCAAAAACCTAAATAAATGAATTAAAAATTAGGTATAGAGCTTAACATAGAATTATTAGCAGAGGAATCTATTTGGCTGAGAAACATTTAAAAAAATGTTCCATGTCCTTAGTCGTCAGGGAAATACAAATCAAAACGACTCTAAAATTCCATCTTATACCTGTCAGAATGGATGAGATCAAAATCTCAGACAATAGCTCATGCTGCCAAGGATGTGAAACAAAGTGTGCTGGTGCAAGTGCAAACTTGTACAACCACTTTGGAAATCAACCTGGAGGTTTCTCAGAATATTTGTTAATGATTCTATTCCTGGGCATATACCCAAAATATAGTCCACCATACTATAAAGACACTTGCTCAACAATGTAAATCTTAAATATGAAGGTATACCCACTCTTCATGATCCAACAAATTGTTTATGTTAAAAATCATTCTTCTATAAGATATTATTTATTTAAAGATCAAATTTCATAAAACAATTCAGTTTTAATAGAAGGCAATGCTTTGAGTACTTTTATAATCCTCAGCTTTTCAGAAAGTTCCAGACTGTGAGATTTGATTTTCTCAATGTGACTGGATTGAGAAATACCTTGGAGATGAGTAAGGAGTAACTATGGGTGTATCTGTGGTAGCATCTCCACAGAGTATTAGATAATAAAACTTATGATACAATGAACATTGATTAATCAATTTGTAGATTAATAATATGTTTGAGATTAGATGTGATGCATAGTTGGTGAATGTAGACATGCTCTTAGAAAGGATACCTTACTCTGGACACAGTTAGGCAAAATTAACTAATAAACAGGACAAGACACAGCAGGTATTAAAGGGGGATGGTTACAAAAAGGGATGCACTGTACCATTATGTGGTACACAGGATTGAAAGCAGCCATGGTTCATGACAATGACAGTTTGTAATTTGAGTGCTGAGGTCCTCCTAGAGAGAGAAAGGATTTGGCTACTATCTTCTATCAACTATTAAGATTGCTCTTTACCCTGTTTTCTCCATCTTCTGATGTCCACACTCGTTGCCTTTATAAAAGAGGATTGGGGATCTTAGCCAGAGTCCTCCTTCTTGATTAGTTTCTTTAGGGGTACAGATTTTAGTATGTTTATCAAATATTGTATCTCTAATATTCACTTATGAGTGAGTATATATCTTATGTGTCTTTCTGATTCTGGGATATCTCACTCAGGATGATCTTTTCTAGTTCCCACCATTTGCCTGCAAATTTCATGATTTCCTTATTTTTAATTGCTGAGTAATATTCCATTGTGTAAATTTAGCACAATTTCTGTATCCATTCCTCAACTGGGGGGCATCTAGGCTGTCTCCAGCTTCTGGCTATTACAAATAAAGCTGCTACAAACATGGTTGAGCAAATGTCCTACCACAGAAGGCCTCTGAAAGACTATACCCTGCAGGGTATCAAAACAGATACTGAGACTTATAGCCAAAATTTTGGGCACAGCGCAGGGAATCTTGTGAAAGAATGGGTAAGATATGGAGAGGATAGGAGCTCCACAAAGAGAGCAACAGAGTCAAAAATCTGGGCACAGGGGTCTTTTCTGAGTATGATACTCCAACCAAGGACTATTCGTGGAGATAACCTAGAACCCCTGCACAGATGTAGCCCATGACATCTCAGTGTCCAAGTGAGTTCCATAGTACTGGGAACAGGGACTGTCTCTGGCATGAACTGATTGGCCTACTCTTTAATCATCTCCCCATGAGAAGGGTGCAGCCTTACCAGGCCACAGAGGAAGACAATGCAGCTACTCCTGATGAGACCTGATAGACTAGGATCAGAAAGAAGCGGAGGAGGATCCCCCTATCAGTGGACTGGGGGAAGGGCATGGGTGGAGAAAAGGTAGAGAGGGTAGGACTGGGAAGTGAGGTGGGAGGGAGCTACAGGTAGGAAGCAAAATGAATAAACTGTAATTAAATTTTTTTTAAAAAATTCTAAAAAAAAATGCTCTTTACAACATGGATCTGCCCTGAAATCTTCATGAGTCATGCAAGTGTTTCAAAAGCCTCAAGTCTGAATTAGTCAGCATTCTTTAGAGGATCATGGAAAAGTTTTCTTCTTTTTTTCCTACTGAGGGGTGAGAGACAATAGACAAGATTGTGTGCATGCATGTTTTATCAAGACCAGTGTTGTAGAGTTGGGTATAATAAAAGAATGAATCAGGAAGGGAGGACCTCTGATTCTGGTTGTAGAGGCCTTTCTGGTCAGAGTCCACACTCTGAAATGAAATGAAATGAAATGAAATGAAATGAAAGGTAGTGAAATGAAAGGTAGTGAAATGAAAGGTAGTGCATGGAGAGAGATAACCAGGTATCATCATCAGAGGAGATGTAGGTGGAAATGCCTTGAGTCAAGAAAATGTTAGGTATCAGAAACTGTTACTGTGCTTAATTTGTATTTCTGGTGTTGGCAGACTAATCTCTGGGAGGTGGTAAATCAATTGCTCCATGAAATAAAAGTTTTATAAACCATCCGGGTTTTGGCCACTCATTATTAATTAGGAAAGAAAATGACAGTGCAGACATTTCATGGAAAATCAGAAGTGGCTTCCTGTTATAGACTTCCAGATTCGAATACACTTGTGAATCTGGCTCGCAAGGTAGACACAAGAGCTAACAATTCTCAGCTCCTTGCTCTCATATCTATTCTACCCTATGTTCTGATGCAGGAGTAAGATTTCTAAACTTCCAGAAACTTAAATTATTACTGTGTTGTGTTTTTTCTACCTGTTTCCTCTAAGTTGTTTTATCAATGACTTAGAAATTCCTGTGACAATGCCTTCCCCCACCCCTTTCATTTTCTTAAGTCTTCTAAGAGCTCTTTAACCATGGCCACCATTTTCAATCCAAACTCCATTTCTATCATGAAGAACTCACTTGTTTTATTATGAAAGGAGATTTTTGTTTTCTGATGCACTGTGGGAAGTCAATTCTAGATGTAGCTCATTCTTGCAGTACTAGATGATGGCTGGACTAATGTAACCCCCCCCCCCATTAGATCTAATCTATTTTCAAACAAATTAGATACAAATGAGACCTAATGACTCCTTGGAATCAGTTTGTAATGTTTGTATCACTCTAATTCTTCAAGCAATGTGATATACAAAACACTTGTTAAATTGTATTCAATTAAGTGCTAGGCATTGGCCTAGTTTGTGTTATAAATACATAAATTAGCTCTTCCTTATGCAGAGTATGACTCATTGGCACACTTCTGTTATCATAAAGCTGAAAAAATTAGTTAAATTTTTTTCAAAACCACATTTACCTCCTATTCCTAAACTTCTAGAAACTACCAACACTTCTCCTTCTAAAATATAATGTGTTTTGGTTTAGGGCCATGCTGCTTAGACAAATTTACATATATCCATCTTATATTAAGTAACATCTCTCTCATAACACACAAATACACACAAACCTATGTACATAGAAATATTCTTTCAAGCAAAACTGCAAAAGCAAAAATGAGGCTTTTGATGTTGTTTTAGAAAATTGCTGCTCTTCAGATATTTTTGTGACCACTTACAACAGTTGATAGCTCACACTATGATTTTCATTTTAACTAGCAGATGTTCTATTCAAATTGCTATAATTATTTTTATCTTGTGATTTCTATGCCAAGCATGCAAGTAAGAAAGATAGGTATTTATCATGGCCTTGTTGTTTGATAAGCCATATGAATATCTAATTATACAACATAATTCATGCTATCTAGTTCTTTTAATTGTGTCTAGAAAGAATTGTAACAAGCTGCTATACTTCGCATAACAGGGGATTAACTCCAGAGGCTGCTTTCCAATAAGGAATAGAATATTTGTAAATGTATTGAAATGTGTTTATAAGCTCATTTTAAATTTCACATTCTACTAATTTTATTTCCTGAAGTTCCTATGAACTTCAAAGTACCTCTTGATTTGCAATTATCTTTACTTGGGAAGTAAAATTAAAACTGCACAATTGTAATATATGGGTTTATAACCAGTAGCTAGTGATTTTTCAGTGTCTTGAGGCCCAATTCCATTTTAAATAGCTTTTAGAAAATGAGAGTAAAAGCCAGGAGGAGTGGCAGAGGCAGGTGGATCCCTATGAGTTTGAGGTCAGCCAAGGCTATACAGAGAAAGCCTGTCTTGAAAAACAAACAAACAAAAAGCCAAAAGCAAACAAAAAGTAAAATAAAATGAGAGTAAAAATCAGTATCCAACACAAAATTTAAAGAAAAAATAGTTATTATTTGTGCACATGCTTGTCAGCCCAGCTACTAAGGAAGTAGCAGAAGTAACATAGTTCTGTCCTCAGAAGCTTAGCAAGACTCTCCTTTAGAATGAAACCTCATTGTCTAAAAAAGCACAAGACTGATTTCCAAAGTGATTGTACAAGGTTACATTCCCACCAGCAATGGAGGAGGGTTCCCCTTTCTCCACATCCTCTCCAGCATGTGTTGTCACCTGAGTTTTTTATCTTAGCCATTCTGATGGGTATAAGGTGAAATCTCAGTGTTGTTTTGATTTGCATTTCCCTGATGACTAAGATTGTTGAGCATTTCTTTAAGGGTTTCTCTGCCATTCTGTATTCCTTTATTGAGAATTCTCTGTTTAGCTCTGTACTCCATTTTTTAATTGGATTATTTGATTTGTTGCTTTTTAACTTCCTGAGTTATTTATATATTCTGGATATTAGCCCTCTGTCAGATATAGGGTTGGTGAAGATCCTTTCCCAGTCTGTAGACTGTTGTTTTGTTTTGACAACGGTGTCCTTTGCTTTACAGAAGCTTTTCAGTTTCAAAAGGTCCCATTTATTGATTGTTGATCTTAGAGCCTGCACTCTGGGTGTTCTATTTGGAAAGTTTTCTCCTGTGCCAATGGATTTAAGGCTCTTCTCCACTTTTTCTTATAACAGGTTTAGTGTATCTGGTTTTATGTTGCAGTCTTTGATACACTTGGACTTTAGTTTTGTGCATGGTGATAAGTATGGATCTATTTGCACTTTTCTACATGTAGATATCCAGTTAGACCATCACCATTTGTTGAATATGTTATCTTTTTTCCATTGTATGGTTTTGACAAAGATGAATGTCAAAAATCAGGTGTCTATAAGTGCATGGTTTTTTTCTGGGTCTCCTATTCTATTCCATTGCACCAGTCTTTCTCTATGCCATCACTATGTAGTTTTTCTTGCTGTTACTCTGTAGTACAGCTTGAGATCAGGAATGGAGATACCTCTAGAAGATCTGTTATTGTACTGGATTGTTTTAGTAATTCTGGGTTTTTTGTTTTTACGTATGAAATTGAAAATTTTTCTTTCAAAATCTGTAAAGAATTGTGTTAGTAATTTGATGGGAATTGCATTGAAATCTGTAGATTGCTTTTGTAAATTGGCCATTTTTACTGTGTTAATCCTGCCAAGCCATGAGCATGGGAGATCTTTCTATCTTCTGATATTTTCTCCTATTTCTTTCTTCAGAGACTTGAAGTTTTTTTCATAGGAGTTTTTGACTTGCTTGGTTAGTGTTATACCAAGGTGCATTTTGTTCTTTGTGGCTATTGTGAGGGGTGCTGTTTCCCTTAATTTCTCAGCCCATTTGTCTTTTCTATACAGGAGAGATACTGATTTTTTTTAGTTGATTTTTGTATCCAGCCACTTTGCTGAAGGTGTTTATCAGCTGTAGGAGTTCACTGGTAAAATTTTTGGGGTCACACATATACTATCATATCATCAGCAAATAGTGATTTTTCCTTTTCTAATTGAATCTGTTTGATACCCTTTAATTGTCTTATTGTTCTAGCAATGACTTTAAGAACTATGTTGAAAAGGTATGGAGAGATGGGGCAGTCATGCCTTGTCTCTGATTTCAGTGGGATTAGTTTAAGTTTCTCTCTGTTTGTTTGATATTGACTATAGGCTTGCTGTATATTGCCTTTACTATGTTTAGGTAAGTGTCTTGTATCCATGATCTCTAAACATAAATGAATGTTGGATTTTATCAAATAATTTTCAACATCTAAGGATATTATCATCCAGCTATACCACTCCGAGGCAAATATCCAAAACATGTTCAAGTATACAACAACATTTGCTCAACCATGCTCGTACCAGCTTTATTTGTAATAGCCGGAATCTGGAAACAACCCAGATGTCCCTCAGTTTAGGAATGGATACAGAAGTTGTGGTACATTTACACAATGGAATATTACTCAGCTATTAAAAACAAGGAAATCACAAAATTTTCAGGCAAATAGTGAGAACTAGAAAAGATCATCCTGAGTGAGGTATCCCAAAATCAGAAAAAACACATATGGTATATACTCACTTATAAATGGATATTAGACGTATAATATAGGATAATCATACTGAAATCTGTATGCCTAAAGAAGCTAAGCAAGAAGGAGGACCCTGGGCAAGATGGTCAATCCTCATTCAGAAAGGCAAATGGGATAGATCTCAGAAGATGGAGAAAACAGGAAATGATAGCCTAGCACAGAGGGACTCTGAAAGGTTTTACCCAGCAGGGTATTAATGCAGATGCTAAGACTCATAACGAAACTTTGGGCAGAATTCAGGGAATCTTAGGAAAGAAGGGGGTGCAGAATGACATGGAGGGGACTGGAGCACCACAAGTAGATCAACAGAACCAAAAAGTTAGGGCCCAGGGGTCTTTTCTGAGATGGATACTCCAACCAAGGACCATGCATGGAGATAACTTAGAACCCCTGCACAGATGTAGCCCATGGCAGCTCTGTCTCCAAGTGTGTTCCCTAGTAATGGGAGCAGGGACTGTCTCTGACATGAACTCAGTGGCTGGCACTTTGATCACTTCCCCCTGAGGGAGGAGCAGCCTTACCAGGCCCCAGAGGAAGACAATGCATCCAGTCCTGAAGAGACCTGATAGGCTAGGGTCAGATAAATGGGGAGGAGGACCTCCCCTATCAGTGGACTGGGGAAGGTGCATGGGAATAGAAGAGGGAGGGAGGGCAGAATTGGGAGTTTGCAAGGGAGGGGACTACAGCTGGGACACAAAGTGAATAAATTGTAATAACTAAAAAAAAAGCAGAATAAAACCTCATATTAATTAATAAAAGGGGCTTAGTGTGTCAGTCTGTGGTAGCCTGTTTATTTTTCTATGTGCCTGAGTTTAATCTCCAGAATTGAAAGAGCAAAACTGAGTAAACGTATGGAGAGATGCCAGCTAGCTCATGTACAGTGATTTCTGTGTTAATTCCTTGAGAATCTTCAAGGGACAATTCCAGTATCAGAATGTGTACCTTTATTGACATCTTAGCTATAGACACTACATTAGAACAAGTAGGGATAAACGTTGCTGGTAGTTAGTGTATTCATTTCCCCAGTTTTTTTTTTCAATATGGAAGGAAGTTGAAGAATTTGCATAGTAAGTAGCCCACCATCCTACAGTCAACAATTGTGATATTGTTGAACTTATTGTATCTCTTTCTTTGTTTATAAGTACACATGCACACAAATGAGTGCGACATTTAAAGGTAAAGTTCAGACATGGTGACATTTCCCAACTGAGTATTCACTATACATCTTAGAACAAGATCTTCCTCTTGTTACCAACTATTATCACCACAGGTGACAAATTAGTTTTTAATAACCTAAATATTTAGCTCATAATTATATTTCTAACTTTTCCAACATCTCTAAAAGCATTTTTAAACCTGCATTTCTGGAGCCGTTATTTGTTAGCCTTCCCTGTTTTTAATTGAACATTAGCTAAGATCTCATTTTCCCTTTTATTATATTGTCAATTTACACAAATCAAAAATATATTGTTTGCCTAGGTGTCTGCTGTATATGTTTACAGTTACTGGAAATCCACTTTTAAATGGCACTGATCCAAGTTTAGTTAATTTAGAGAGCTCACACTATTCCCTTCCTGTCCCTACTAAACTGTTGTCATGCGTGTCTCCAAGTCATGAGTTGTAAACACCTGGCTTGTTGAAAGTATTTTGAACAGACTCTTCTCTCCTAGTCAATTAAGCTACGCAAACCAAAGTAATCTGTCTCTTCCTTTTAGATTCAAGTTTCTCATCTTGAGAGAAATTGGTGGTTGGTTTGTTTTGACAACATATCTCTGGAAGGAGGCTTACAAAGATTGAATTCTGAGAATTATGGTTATCTATCGTCTCTTTAGCCCTCATTGATTAAGGATGATATTACAGAATTCAAAAGTCTACTTCGTAGTGGTTTTGTTTTTGCCAATGGAGATATTTTATTCTACTTTCTTCTTGCTTGTAGTATATAAGGAAAAATAAGAGTAATTTGAATTATTGCTTCTCTATAAGGTATGTGTCTATATGTGTGTGTGTCTGCTTTCAATATTTTATCTTTATATGGTTTTCTATGGTCTGAATATGATATAGGTAGAACTAGATGATTTATATTTTGGTATTTACTCTGTGTCCTGGTATTTTCTAAGATTACTCAAGTATTCTTATGTACCAGTGTTTGGCCAAACAATTGGCCTAAAGGTGCCATTTTGCTTATAGGTCTTAATACATGTACTGCTTCTAATTTGTTTAATATTTTGTGATGAAAATGCCCAAATTCTTTATAGATCAGACTGGAAATCAGAAGTCCTTAGATTTTCAATTTTTAGTTTAAGCATCAAACAAGGGTTATTTATTTATTTATTTATTTATTTGTTTGTTTGTTTTAAAGTAATTTCTTTATTTATGTTTTAATTACAGGTTATGTATTTTGCATCCCAGCTGTAGACCCCACCCTCATTCCCTCCCACTCTCCCCATCCCTCCATCATCTTCTCCCTGCCCCCCTCCAAGTCCACTAACAGGGGAGGACCTCACCCCCCTTCCATCTGACCCTAGATTATAATGTCTCTTCAGGGCTGGCTGCAATGCCCTATTCTGGGATCTAGCTAGGCTGCTCCTCCACGGGGGGGGGGGGTGGTCAAGGAGCCAGGCATTGAGTTCATGACAGAAATAGTCCCTGTTCCCTTACTAGGGTACCCAGTTGGATTCTGAGCTACTATGGGCCACATCCGAGCAGGGGTTCTAGGTTATATCCATACATGGTCTTTGGTTGGAGAAACAGTCTCAGAGAAGATCCCTGTGCCCTGATCTATTTGGTCTTTGTGGAACTCTTGTCCTCACCAAGTCTTACTAACCCCCTCCCTTTTTTTCATATGATTCCCTCCACTCTGCCATAGGCTTGGTTGTGAGTCTTATTATCTGCTTTGATACATTGCTAGTTAGAGTCTTTCAGAGGCCCTCTGTGGTAGGCTCCTGTCCTGTTGCTTGTTTTCTCCTACATTCAATGCCCATCCCATTTGTCCATCTAGCCGATGACTGATCATCCCACCCTGGGTCCTCTTCCTTGCTTATCTTTCTTAGCTGTATAGATGTCAGCATGTCCATCCTATCCTATAGGTCCTATATATCTTATATATCATATAGGCTATATAAGTGAGTATATACAAAGTGTTTCTTTCTGTTTTTGGGATACCTCACTCAGGATGATAGTTTCCAGGTCCCACCATTTGCCTGCAAATTTCATGATTTCCTCATTTTTAATTGCTGAGTAGTATTCCATTGTGTAAAAGTACCATAATTTCTGTATCCATTCCTCGACTGAGGGACATCTGGGTTGTTTCCAGGTTCTGGATATTACTAATAAAGAAGCTATGAACATGGTTGAGCAAATGTCCTTGTTGTATACTTGAGTATTTATTGGATATATGCCTAAAAGTGGTATAGCTTGGTCTTGAGGAATCACAATTCTTTTTTTTTATTTTTATTTTTATTTTTTATTAATTTATTTTTTTTTACTTTTTTATTTTTTTTAATTTATTTATTTTTATCTCAATCACAGGATAGGTACTTTGAATCCCAGGCGTAGCCCCCTCCCCCATTACCTCCTACCCTCCCACTCCCTCCTTCATCTCTCTCTTCCCTGCCCCCTCCAAGTCCACCAACAGGGGAGGACCTCCTTCCCTTCCATCCAACCCCAGCTTATCCTGTCTCCTCAGGGCTGGCTGCAATGTCCTCCCCTGGGATCTAGCCAGTCTGACACTCCCCGGCTTGTATGGGGGAGGGTCAAAGAGTCAGCCATCAAGATCATGACTGAAACCGTCCCTGTTTCGCTGAATAGGGTCTTCAGTCCTATACCGAGTTATCATGGGCCCCATCCGTGCGGGGGTTCCAGTCCACATCCACACATGGTCCTTGATTGTAGAAACCGTCTCATACAAGACCCCTGTGCCCTGCTCAGTTTGGTCTTTGTGGAGCTCTTGTTCTCCCCAAGTCTCAACAACCTCCCCCAGATCCATCATTACTTCTCGCCCTCTTCCAAAGTCATGATCCCGAGTCTTAATATCTGCTCTGATACATCACTACATTGACCCCCCCAGAGGTTCTCCTTGGCATGCTCCTGTCCTGTTGCTTGTTTTCTCCTCTACTCAATGT